>JAODAL010008562.1:0-116778 GCA_025379985.1 Phyllomedusa bahiana | reverse complement strand
AACACAACTCAGAGGGGAGTGCAGGCAGCCAATCACAACAACACAAGGGGTGTGTCTCAACAGGTTGAAATAAATATCAGGCAGCCAATCACAGGAAATGGGGCGTGACATGACCACTTGCTGCAGAAATAGCTATAGATGCAGAGATTAGCTCATATCTGCTATACTAAATGATTTAGGTAATACAAACCAATTGCAAAAGTCCTTATTTTTACTATCCCCATCATTACAGATGTGATCTTTGTAGCGAGAAAACCCCTTTATCAGATGTACTACGTTCTACACTGGAAACTGGAGTAAGTTATAGTGCCATAGACTTCGGTTTACATCCAAAGATGTACCCAATTTCTCAAGAGAGGTTTACTTCCAAGAAAATGGCCACGCTTGCTACTTCATTGTGACGTTCCTTTAAATTGCTGTCAAAATTCCTTCAATTTGAGACTAAAGGGAATTGATAGACTCTGAATTATCAGATATTCTGATTTATTGGACAATGAAATGTTAATGGGGTTATCTGACATTTGTACTCAATACCATTCCTGCATTGACGCTGCTTTCAATGTGCCTTGGTCTCTGTCTGCTTCCTGTTCCTGTGAGCAGTAGGTGACTGGTGTTGCAGCTTCAGCAGTCACATGCCTTTTCATGAGCAGTGATGAAGGGAATAGCACGTGACCACTAAAACCATTGATTGGCCATTCAAATGAACCATTTTTTATATTTCCCTATTTCATCTAAAATAAGATAGCAAAAATAAAGAACTAGTCAACTTTGTAGCATTTTATATATGAAGCTCCTATTCGGATTTATGGGTCTCTTGTTAGACAAAAAGCAGCATCTGTCTTCCACTTTTTTATATATTTCGCAAAGTGGTAAGAAGTTAGGCACAAACAGGAGACAATGTTTAGGACCAGACTGCACTGGGTTAGTTTACCATGCAGATACATATTACTACATAGAGACAAAATGGTAAGACCTTTTTTAATGCAGCTTATTGCAGTGTTGGTTTCTGTGTGTGTGTTTTATTTTAGTTGTGTTGGATCAATACAAAGAATTGGTTGTGAAGATGTACAGAACTTTTTAACATTTTCATATTTTTATTTCTTGTTACTGTTTCTAAATTGATTTTGATCATCGTGTTACCCTGCTCACTACAAATGCTCTCACACAAGTCATCTTATTTTGTGTATTCATGCATGCCAATTATTGGTGCCTTTCCCAAGCCTTGTATGAACAGGATTGGGGTAAGGGATGTTTGTTTTCATAAGTTATCAGTTTAGATGAATAGTAGAAATAAAAATATCCTTGCTACTCAGACAATCACAGTATACATTGCCTCGGAGCTAGAAATACAGTTCTGTCTGTGAAGTAAATCTGTTTGTTTTTTAAATTGCCCCGTCATTGTAATTCTAAAGACATTATAACCAAAAATTTGCTGTATAGCTTTTTAAGAGTGTTTCCCCCCCCTCAATACTGTGAGGGTTATAATTTCGAACAATGACAAATTACAAATTCAAGCTTTCTACACAATGACGCCCAAGGGACTTAACTTTCAACTCCAATGTTAGCTTCTTATTGAATGCAGCATTTATGTTAAAGAGATTATCTACTTAGTATTGTTTTTATTTATTATATATATAATAGGAAACAATGTGTTTGACGTATATGTTTTAAATATTCTCCTTCTGCACCTCTTTTCTACCACTATAGTGGGCTCTTTATTTCTAGATGGGGTCGTATTGCATTGGTATAAAATGAGCTCGGAATTTTTAATACATATATTTTAGAAAATTGTGTATTTCCTATTAAATACATTAGAAATAAAAAGTGGACAAGCCCTCTAAGTAATAGATTTAAATGGTTGTATCATCATTTGTGATGTGTAAGAAAACATTGCGAGCACAGAGACTTATTGCTGTTTAACGCTGGTTAGACACTAACTGCAAATTGCCACAGAACAAATGCTAACAGTTAATTCTGCATCTAAATTTTACATTTCATGTTGCAAATTGTAGCTAAAGGACATTTTTATTTGAAAATCATGTTAAATGTACGATATGTTTATGTATTCCAGTAATGGGGCTACAAGCATATGTTTTAATGCTTGTTGTTGCTCTAGGTTTTGATGCTGCTTTGTAGCAAATGGTGGCACCAGTTCTGGTATTCATAATAATAGATTTTGGCGAAACTGCTGAAGATATGATTAAAAAAAAACAAAAAACTTCATGACAAACTTCTGCATCGTGTGAATGAATATAACATGTGGCTGCTCAATTAAACTGCCACAGCAAACCACATTGTATAAACCTGAAGACTGTACACCTGACAGATTAAAAAATTAAAAAATTCAAAGATTCAAAAATGAAGGTGGTAAAATGCTCAAAAGTATAGTATTCCTTTAATGGAGAAACCCACTGAAATGTCATTGATGTATGTGAAAACATCACATCAACCATGGATTTCTAGAATGGAAGGTCTACAAGTAGGCTTTAAGTCAATGTACATCCCTAATTACCATTTAGAGGGGTTGTGCCATGATCGACATTTAGCACCTATCCACAATGCTGGGTTCCCCACCAATTACTAAACAGAGGACTTAGGAAGGCTATAAATGGAGTGGCCAAAATAGTGCACTATTGCTCCATTCAAAGTCTATGAGAGTGACCGAGATAGCCGAGCACTGTACTCTACTATCTCTGTCAGTCTCATTGACTTTGAATAGAGCAGAACTGTGCATGTTTGGCTAATGCTTAGGACTTGGGAGAGGG
Source organism: Phyllomedusa bahiana (assembly GCA_025379985.1). Taxonomy (NCBI): domain Eukaryota; kingdom Metazoa; phylum Chordata; class Amphibia; order Anura; family Hylidae; genus Phyllomedusa; species Phyllomedusa bahiana. Next base: position 114,013 of record JAODAL010008562.1, on the reverse strand, counting down.
GTTGGGTGTTTTAGCGGTTTGTGGGACTCCCAGTGATAAGACAATTATCACCTGTCCTGCAAATAGGTGATGAATATCAGTAGTGGAACAGCCCCTTTCAATTTTTATATAAAAAGATTCAAAATTCTTCAAAGATGCAGGAGTTATTACCCTCTGAGACATGACACATCGACTGGGAAAAGCCACTGTCCAGTCCCTGCCTAGGTGCTGTTGCCAGCGGTTGAATCGCCAAGCAGGTCAGAGGATCCCCATTCTTGACATAGCTGCAGTTTCTAGAGGTGAGACCTGCACCTATTAGACATTTTTGGCATGTTCTATGAATTTGACTCATGCCTCAGATGGAAATAACACTTACATTTTTTCTATATTTTTATAGTGATCACAGCTCTAGTCTTCTGATACAAAGTTCCATATCCACTGTATGGATGGATTTTAACAAAAACTACTTTGCTACCTGTAGCCACCACTAAAAGCTTAAAGGGAATCTGTCATATAGATTATGCCCCCCCTTGCTGAGGGCAGCACAAGCTAGTGACAGACCTGCTGTTTCCAGCGCTGTGTCCCTTATCCTGTAAGAATCTGCATGCTCAAATCTTATTCATGAGCAGGTGTTAGCCCCGCCCACCTGGCAGTTATTCTGATGTTTCTACCTACTCAAAGTAATAGGTTTATCAGGTGAAATGGGCGGGACTAGCCTCAAGGGGGGCCAGGTATGAAAAAACTGACTCTTTCATGACTCTTTGGCTGAAAACTACAGATTTGAGCATTGAATACTCTAAAACTACAGCATCTTACAGAATAAGGGACACAGCGCTGGAAACAGTAGGTCTGTCACTAGCTTGTGCTGTCCTCAGCATGGGGGGGCATAACCTATGTGACAGGTTCTCTTCAATGTATTCTCTTGGATTCAGACTGTAACACAAAAAGTGGTAGACCCCACACTCCTCTATATTGGCAGCTACAGGCAGCCTGCATGTTCTCTAAAACTGTTAAATAAGTAATATCAGCACTCCAGAATAAATATGTTGGTGTCGTAGTACAATCCAGTCCACCTAAGCACAAAAGGAAAAATCCACACAATTCACTTTAATTCATCACAGTAGTAAGCCTTTCTATATTTACAGGACAACCTCACACTTCCTTTAGTTTCTTTCAACTGGGTACCAGTCTCTAAACCCTTGTTGCCCATCAGTTTAAACCATAAATGTAGACAATTTGCCAGGAGACTTCAGAGGGTGTTTTAACCCCTTAACGACCGCCCACTGACTTTTGGCGTCAGCTGGTGCGGGTCGTTTATCTACAGCGACGTCTTTTTTGGCGTCGCTGTAGACTTCGGGGTTTGCGGCGCCTGGCGCCGCAGCAGCGCTAGTGTCGGGGCTGTACTACACAGCCCCGATCCCAGAGCATGTCCTGCGAGCACCGGGGTGCGGAGGAAACCTCTGCAACCCGATGCTTTAACCCTTTGATTGCGGCAGTGCGTTACCGCACAGCAATCAAAGGGTTCCCCTGCTCTGCCGGGTGATCGGAACACCCGGTGACCCGACAGAGCCTGGAGAACAGCTGCACAGTCAGCTCTCGGGACCTAGATTGGCCCCAGAGCTGTCTGTGTAACAAGCCAGTGATCAGGCCAGCCTGTGTGCTGTCCTGAACACTGTCTGTGTCAAACTGACACAGATTATAATGTATTAGCATATATGAATATGCTAATACATTACTAAGTGTAAAAATAAAAAATAAAATGTAAAACCGTTATCCCTTCAGGGGATTTTTTAAAAAAAAAAAAAAGTTTAAAAAAAAACAAACATAAAAATTGTAAAAAAAAAAAAAAAAAAAAAAGAATATAAAAATAAATAATAAAAAAATAATTGTGCATAAATTACACAAAAAAAACATACACATATTAGGTATCTACATGACCGTAATAACCTGTAGAATTAATCTAATAAGTTATTACCTGTGACATATGAACAGTGTAAAAAAAGTAAAAAAAAAAATTACAATTTTTTTTTTTTTTAAATATTCTGCAATTATTTATGTGAACTTAAACTATTCCCCATAAAGTACAACTTGTCTCGAATAAAAAGAGACCTCATCCAACTGCGTCATTGAAAAAATAAAGTTACAACTGTTGAAACGCAAGGAGGCAAAAACTAAAAAAAACGTTCTGGTCATTAACTACTTTTCAGGCCTGGGGCTTAAGGGGTTAATGTTCATCAAACTTTGTGATGGATTCAGAGTCCACCCATTATATACACTGCTCTTGCAAAAGGTAGGTTAGAATCAAGCCATATTATAACATATAGAACATTAAATCAAAATATGGCAACATACATTTTTGAAGCACAAATTGTTGGTAGTGGAGGCAAAGAGGAGTAGAAGTGGCAGTAAGAGGTGCCAAGAGTGGTGCTGGCAAGCATGGTGTGCAATAGTGAGAGGCCAGGGATGATGTGGTGCAGCACCCTGTCCAAAATGTTGCTGTGTTCTGATTGAGCTGTATTTTGTCTTGCTATGCTTTAAAGTAGCTTGATTGTCACCTACTTTTAACTAGAGCTTTCTTAGGGGCTGTCTCTTGTCGAATTGTCTATACTCGGCGCAGTAGTAGTTATGACAGTAGTAGGTTAAGTAATTGTTGCAATACTTTAAAAAAAAAAAAAAAAAAAAAAAAAAAGCTTACAAAGAGTGTCTCTTATTTGATGGATCCTGCAGTGCTAGCTGTGAAAAGGATAGTCTCTAAGAAAGATCTCTTTGACATAGCCATATAATTATTCAGCTGATATTGGCACCATTGACCATCTATAATGCTTGTTGGGGTATTTTTGAGGTTCTTCTCCTGACTACTCCAACAAGGCTTAGTGATTTTGCTTTTGAACCACCAAAGAAAAAAGTAGTTATTCATGTGACAGATTTAAATGGTGATCCTTTATTTAGTTGTATACTCATTATATGCGTGGCTATCCTTGAATAGTACATTGATAACCCATAGTCATAAAAAAACCTAAGTTTGATTAGTGTGCCATTAAAAGCTTTATATGTCTAGGAGTGTAGTCACTTAGGCACTGTACATACTTCAGTCCTGATGTATATCTCTAAAAGAAGACTGACCTATACTATTGTAATTGGCATACAATGGCTCATGGGACACCATAATGCGTAATAAAAAGTGTCTCTTAGGTTTTTTACCATGCTAAAAAACTATGTCAAAAGGGCAATCATTTGTTACACACTAAGCCTCATTGATCAAAACTAACAGTAAGACTTTGTTGTCCTAATCATTCATTAAGAGCTTGACTTTCACTTTTCCAGGGCAATAAAAAAAATCTTAGCTCTGATTGGTTGCTATGGACAACAAAGACTATCCTACTGTTTTGGATGTGCAAAACCAAATATTATTTTCTAGACTGTTCATAGGGGGGAGTGGCTGTGTCACACTCCACCCACCTTCACAGGTTTTTAAATCAATGCAGAGTATTGTAGCTGGAACTTTCACTCCCTGAAGTATGGAGGTCTGAACAGGCCCTAAAAAGAGGTGACGTTAGTGTAGGTTCCCACATGTATTGAGGTCTACCTTGCTGATTGGGAGGTGGGTTTAAGCAGTTTTGATCAAAAATGTATCCTAAGTAGCAGAAATGTTTTTTCAAAGATTCCTGTGTGCCTTTTGATAGTTTTTTAGTTAATAGTGTGCTGCTGATATTGAAATGTTTGATACAATAAGTAGAACATCCCATGAATAGGTCTATTACATCAATTGTCTGAGAAGCAACATCATTTTTTTTTAACAAGAAAGGCTTTTTGTTTGTATATGTGTGTTGGAATACGATTTGATAACTTGATTTCACTGTTTTGAGATAAATTTGTAGTAAGTCTTTGCAATGCATGTATCCAGTGCATGTTGTTGGTTTGCAGTGATTTATCTTGAATAGCTCTTTCAACTCAAATTATTATTTTTTTTTTTCTGTTTATACAAAATTCTGGTCAATCTTGAGATTAATGGTTGTTAAGGCATGTCCCCACGGCACGGGTTTTCGGACGGTTTTTCAGCCGGTTTGCGGTTTTTCAGACCGCCTGAAAAACCTGCTGAAAATGAGCACAGTTGTGCTCTATGGAAAACCCGTGCAGCAGTCCCCACTGCACGGGTTTTCCGCCCAGCGGTTTTGCCACCGGCGGTCCGGCGGCAAAACATTGAGCATGCACCATCTTCCGTCCGGTTTTCGGACGGAATATGTGCTGCACAATGGGAGGGGGGAGGGCTCTTCTCCGCTCATTGCAGAGAAAAGTCATCCCCCCCCCGCGGCAGTGGGGACGGGTGCAAAACAGGACAAATACCGTCCGGCAAACCGGCCGGTATTTGTCCTGTGCCATGGGTATGCGCCCTTTCTCAACAGCCTTCAGTTCAGTAACAATTCTAGGCCAACTGGGTGCTGGGCGATCTGACACGGACTGAAAGAAAGAGATGCATGGCCTAGCATGTGATTGTTAGGCTGCACCAGGACAAGGCTTTTATTTATTTTTATTGTTGATATCTGTATATAATAGAAAATCATACAATTTTCTAATATACATGTATTAAAAATTATGCTCTTTTATACCAATGCAGGAGAACAAAATGGTACAGCCCATGTTCCAGGGCACAGTATGGCTCCCATGGAGTAACTCTATGGACTAAGCAGTCATGTGACCACCTCACGTCATGTGACCACCTCACGTCATGTGACCACCTCACGTCATGTGACCTCTGGGCAGTTAGCAGCAGAGTTTCCTGATGTCTGTGGGGTAACTGAATAATAATAATAATGCTGGAATAACTACTATTCATCTGGTTATTCCAGCATCATCTTCATTGTGTGTATTCACTTTTATAACTGATGTCTCTCTAGGTCATGTCATGTTGTTAATAAAGTTAACTTTTAAAAGGCTACCACATAAAGGTCTTTTGGTGGTGATGTTGTTAATAAAGTTGTCTGTGAAACAAAAGTGCTCAGATAAGACAGAGAGGAGAAAGTGTGAGTGGCTTCTCCACTGACAGACATAATACGCTGCTGGAGGTAGTAATAGTGGTGAAGGGGTCACATGACTTGGGTGTGGTGGTCACGTGACTGATGACACGTTTAGTTTATACAGTTAGTCCATAGGAGCCATTTCTGTGGGCTATAACATATTTCATTTCTAGAATCGGTATAAAAGAGGATTAGAGCAGAATTTGTAATATGTGTATATTACAAAATTGTATGATTTCCCTATTATATGCTTAGCAAGTTACAAGAATAAAAAGTGGACAATCTGTTTTATCTACTTATCTTGTACTGATAAAGTATGAAAATCACTTGACACTTTATTACATAAATGTTCTTGTGCATTAAAACTGTTGTAACATAGTGTCATGTTTCACGATAGCAACAAGTTAGATACTACGTTTATTCTCCTTGTTTGATTAGTTGATTTGCTTTCAATGTTTATCTTTAATAATCAAAAAACTACCTTTGGACATGTGCACTTCCATCTGGCCAACCAGACAATTAGCGTTGACTGAAAAGTGCCTCAGGGTATGTCCTGGGGCATTTCCCAGAGTCATTGCTACTGCTGAATGTTTGGGCATCTTGTATAGAGCACTCTAGAAGTTGGGTGCATGCTTTGGAGTGCTTTATACTGCTTTGTGCATATTTTTGTTTCTCTGCCTATTGAATTCTTGGTCTTCCTTTTAGAAAAAAAACTTGCCATAAATGTTACTTGTTTCTGTTTTGCTATTAACTTCTTAATAACTGCCCACTGTCTTTTGACAGCGGGTGGTGCATGTTCTCCGTCAGCAGCGATGCCAAAATACATCGCTGCCCTGATAAGGGGTAAGTGGGTCCCAGCACCGCAGCTACCTTAGGAATGGAGCTGGGGAATGTCTTCACAGTCACACCTGGGGACCTAATGTAGCCCCAGGGCTGTCTGTGTAGTAAGCCTTCTGTTAGGGCCACTAAGTGTTTCATACTGACACATAGTGTAATAGCATATAGTAGTATACTAAAACATTATTGAGTGTAAAAATAGTTAACCCTAAATGAAATAAAAAAATGTAAAAATAATAAAATATTTACTAAACAAAAAACTGTGCCTACATTATACATGCAAAGAAAAAAACACCTACCCATATTTGGCATTCACACAACCGTAATAACCTCTAGAATTAATTTAACAGTTTAGTATGAAACGTAAATGGTGTAAAAAAAAAAAATAACAAACAAGGGTCATTCCATATCAAGTGATCCAAATTTTAATATTTTTTTTACCTGACGTCTTTAGATTTTTTTTATTTTGTATTTTTATGAAGTACAACTTTAGTTAATTACAAATAAAAAGTTTTGAATTTTTTTACTTCATCAGTTAATTTTTTACAGACTTCTAAAGTTTTGAAAAAGCCCGAATTTTGGCTTGGTATGACTTTACATTTTTTATCATATCTCGCACCAAAATTCGCACTTTTTCCGAACTTTGAAAATCAATTAAAAAAAAAATTCTACAATTTTTTTTCCTTCACATTTTGTATTCCCTGAGACACTACTACCAAATAACCAAATCTCAAAAGAATTAAAAATATAGAGGTAAAAATCATTGGTTCACTTGACATGGAATGACCCAAAAGGCTTTTTTCTATATTCACACAGCAAAATAAAAATTACATAGTAATTTATATGTATCCTCAAGCTATTAAACCAAAACAATACAACTTTTCTCACATAAAACAAGGCCTCGCACAGCTGCGTCACTGAGGGAATTACATTTTTCAGTTTTTGCTGTTTTTCGCTGCATTTTAACAGATTGTCATTAAAGGGGTTTTGCCACCATGTAATGTTGACGTGGGAACCTCCAAAATAGGTATTTAATCACTTTTCTAAATATATGTGATTAAAAAAAGTGAAAACTCTGAGAGCTACAGCATTTCTCAACCCCCCTTGGTTACCACAAAGCTTCCCCTAGTCACGACCCAGGAGCTGAAAGGCCGCGCTTGCGTGAATCACTTCTTATCTGATGACAGGCAGAATGAATGGTCTTTTAAGGCACCGGGTAGCAATATGTTTTCTTTTGTATACAGAATAACTAGCTGTAGTGTTATTAGATCCCTGCTTTATCTGATGAAGAAGCTTTCAATCTGCTGTTTAGAATAGGTGTTCTCTTTTGTATACAGAATTCACAAGTTATAGTTTGATTATTTGAGTGAACATGTCACAGGATCCCCTTATGCAGGCTCTGTGCTCTGGCTGTGTGTGTCTGTGTGCGTCTCTGTCTCTTGCTGCGTGATTTGTTTACATTACATAAGCTGCTTAGCAGATAAGGTTTCTCCTGACAGTGCCGTCTGAGGCTCTGTGTCTTGCTGTATTGAACCCACTGTTGTACTGTTTATTAGTTCACTTAAGTTTTGAGACGCTCCCTTTGGATTCCTCACTCCCCCCTCCCCTCTCCCTCTCTCCACTGCAGCTTCATGACTCAGCGTGATTTGTTTACATCTTGCTCTCATGCTGAACGGAGGTCAGTACTTGGTCTGGTGGCAAATCCCCTTTAAGGCTTTTTCAGCCCTGTTTATTCCTAATTATTCCTAAAATCCAGCAGCTATAACACTGCCCAGGGAGCCCTCACACAACAGGGTAACTCTGTATTATAGAGATTATATTTCATCAGCCATCTCATAGGTATTGCAGAAAAAATTACAATGAAAGGTATGACGATTGTAATAAATATTTGGAAAAGTACCACAGGATAACACCATTGGCAATATCTGGTGGATGCAGTTAATCCTCTCTCCTCCCACCTCAGAGGTAAGTCTTCAAGGAGGTGTGTGTGTTTGGGGGAGGTAGCAGAGTGAACTGTGTCCACAATATATTGCCAATGGTGTTACCCTGGGTTACTCGTCCCAATATTTATTACAAACACTATACCAAGGCATGCCTACAAAACTTTTATGTCAATAGACATTTTCTGGCTGAGATTTTTATGCCCATGTGGCTGATGTAAGAGAAACAGCAGTGATGCCCCCATAATTGTATAAAGAAAGTAGAATGAAAAAATTATAGAGCATAAAACAGATGGCATCAAAATATGATGCTTGATGTTTAATTAGTTAAAAAAAAATGTTTTGCTCTTTGAAATGAAACTCATTTGTATAATGAAAAGTTAGAAACATTTCTAACTTTTTGTATACATTTTTTATGATTATTTTGAGATCTATATTTGCAGTCGTTTGGTATATTTACTGTCAATGGATACAAATCTGTCCTGATCACTTGGACACCCACAGATGCCAAGAGTGTGCAAAGCCGTAATCAAAGCAAAAGGTGGCTACTTTGAAGGATCTAGAATATAAGACATATTTTCAGCTGTTTCACACTTTTTTGTTAAGTATATAATTCCACATGTGTTAATTCATAGTTTGATGCCTTCAGTGTGAATCTACAATTTTTATAGTCATGAAAATACAGAAAACTGTTGGAATGAGAAGGTGTGTCCAAACTTTTGGGCTGTACTGTACCTGGCTTGGCTCATTATAAAACTGAAGTAATGAAGAAACTGGGAAGCCAGCTCAACATGTGTAGCACTCCCGGGTGTCCTAGTGCACGGACTGCGTTCCAAGTAAACGGGCATGGTACAGATGTTGCCAAAAAAGGATTAGTCCAGCACAGTAATCCAGGAGCATTGTTAAAATCCCCAAAAATTTAATAAAACAAATAAAAACATCATGAACAAATGGCAGATGGACAACGGACAAGCCTCATTATAAAACACAGTGGATATGAAGACTAATGTTAATAAAGTCTCGCTAGTGAACACATTCAACCTTTACTATCCTTTGGTCCTGTACTTAAAGGGGTTTTCTCATCATGCTGTTTCACAGAGCCTGCTCTTGATAGCCAATTGTAGGCTTCCACTTATTATTCAGGCTGTGGGTGGTTCTACAACAGTGATTGGCATATCAGCTCTGCTATTTCTAGCTGATCCTGTTAGAGAGACATTAGTGATGGAAGGGTTTAAACATCATAGCACAAAGCTACAGGGCTCTAAAGGGTTAAAGTTTAAAGGGTTGAAGACAGTAAGGTAGATAAACAACCTCCAGTGCTGGAGAGAACATGCAGCAGGGGGTGAGTCACTATGGTTTTCCAAGGCAGCTGAAGCAATGACAGCAGAGAGAGATGGTCAGTAACAGGAGAAACGTGTAAATAAGCAAGAGATGAGAATTTCTCTGATTCTGAAAGGAAGCAAATCTGAACAGCAATGTATTTTTTAATAATCTTTTATTTTACATTTTGCCTACATCTTTAAAGCTAATCAATGTGGCAAGAAAACCCTTTTATCTTGTTTTAAGTCTTTTGCTGCCAGGGGTATTTAGAAGTTTGTCACCTCTGAAACTCAGGACAATTTTCACATTTTTGATCTGGACAAATAAAATATAACTTCTAAAATGTAAAAACAAACCATACTATCCCCCGAAGTCATATATGTCCTGACAGTAGACACCTGATACCTTGTTAAGCAGTTAAAGGGGTCTTCTCATTAGGCTGTTTTAGTGACTTTCAGGCAGTTTGCACTCACTCTGTCTCCTCAGGCTGTGGGTGGTTCTACAGCAGTGACTGGCATATATTAACTTCTAGCGAGCTGTTACTCTGACAGAGCAGGAGACTGCTCTCTAACAAGATTACAGATAAAGTCAGACTTTTTTCCAATTCTCACAACACCTGTACTTTTGTTTGTTTTTACTGAAGCCAATCTTGTTAGATCTAAGTTGCTTGCTCAGAGCTCAGTACAGGCGTGGGGTGAACTCGCTCGCTGCTCTCTCGGTTAATCAAATAATGGACGTCTTTCTGGTATGCAGATTATCATAGAAACCTGTGTGCACTAAAATGTATCTTATCTCTTGGCTAAAGTAAAATATACTGACCAATGTATTTAGAAAAAAATCTTAATTAACTTTTCCCTTTCTGTTGAATGCTAATGTTTGTAATGAGAAAACCCCTTCAATTGTTACACCATTCTTCACACGTACAGTTGCATGTACAGTTTTACATGAAAATGTAATCCTTTATAAAAAAAAATTAAAAAGGTATGTAAATCACTCTGGTAGCTAAAATGCTGACAAAAGCAGAAAATAAGGGGCACAGCAACATCCCAAAAAGTTCAAGATGTATGAAATCAATACATACCATTTAATCTTATGTCTTATACATGCACATATTTTCATACAGCCACCAGAACTGAAGAGACCAATAAGTAAGTAAATATAAATAAATATGAAAAACAATAAAAAGCAAGTGAAACCTCAAACACTATATATTTTTAGATAGTATACAACCTGACAATTAGGATGTGCATTTATAACACCAGTTTCTACATAAACAAGAGCATTCAAAAATGCTTAAACAGACTATGCGGTTTGGTCATAGAAAAAGTTTTAAAATTATATAGTGCACAACCCAAATAATTACTATGCTACCAAAATCTGTATTTCTTAAGAAAACACATAGCATACCATATATAAAATGCAACTTATTAATGTAGTGAGTAAAGGCAAAAATTGCATCCAAATTCAACTTTGTAACTGAAACACTTACTTGAGCAGTTCTCTTATGCAAACAAAATCTGCTTTGCAAAAAAACGTAAAATTTGAGAAGTCTATTACATGGCACATATGTCTACGTAGACTGTTGGGTGTGTTATAGAAAAGACATCCGTCAGAATTTTTGAGTTTTGTATGTAAATTAAGATATGGATTACATATGTACTCTATACACACTCTAAACCTAATCAGTTATTGCTAAATCACTAAACCTAAACTCATGCATTATTTATTACTGAACAGGTCAGTGTGTAGATAGGTTACTTCTGACGGGATTGGTTCCATCTGTCAGAAATAGAAAAAGATCTTCTATGCCAGGGATAATGGTGCTTTACCTCAGACAGAATAGCCTAGAGCTCTAGTAGTATGGATGTATCAGATATATCCGTTACTTCTAAGGCTATGTCTACACTGCATCGGACAAAAAAAACGCCCGAAAGCGACAATTTTTTTCTGATGCAGGACAATTCGTCATGCTTTGTGCAAAAACCGTGGTCGCTTCTCCTTCTCCTCACGTCGCCCATACAATAGTGTTATATGGGAAGACGGCAAGAAAACTAGAAGCGCCGGCATATTATACAACTTGTTGTATAATACTCCGGTGCTGAAAGACGGGCAGAGAAAAGACGAGCTGTGTAGACTGCAGCTTGTCTTTCCTATTGCCGTCAATGGGGCCGCAGGAACGATCGTATCTTCAGCGCTTTTAAAAAATGAAAAGCGCTGAAGATACGATCGTTTTCATGTGCAGTGTAGATATAGCCTAAAGTGCTTCTCTGCCAGGATGTATGAGATGCATCTTCAGCAGGCAATGTGTTAATGGTAAATTGACAGTGTATTGTTTACTAGTGATAAAAGCCCCAAAAACTTCAAACCGTAAAATGTGTTATCCACAGTTATTATGTATTATTAGAAAAGTTTAGCCCTCATTATTTTCTTACTATGACCTCTTATATGGAAAAAATATAAACGCGTTTGAAATGACTTGTCACCTTTTTATATGACACTTATGTTGGTGGATTTTCTTCTTTTTAGCATTTGAACAATTGGAGAAGGCTGTAAGTGCCTCACAAAGCACAGAAGAGGCTCACAAAAAAGGCAAACAAGAAATGGAAGAACACATTAAAGCCATAGAGCAAGCGAGTGAGGAGGAACGTATGAAAATCCAAAAGGAACTTAGTCGTGTGAAGCAAGAGGTGGTGGATATAATGAAGGTGTGTATTTCTTTACTGAATATTAAAAGGTTTGCTGAAGATTAGAGAAAAAGAAGCATTTGCTATTTTTCCAAGAAAATGCCTCTCCTGTCCCTGGACTGTCTGGTACTGCAGCTAGTCCTCAGTCATAGTCAAAGCACATCCCATGGCACTGTCCCTAGGAGGGAAAAAAAAGAGCAAACCGTTTTTCTAATCTTTAGACTTTCCTTTAAGGCTATGTCTACACTGCATCAGAGAAAAGACGGCCCTTAAAGCGGCCGTTCTTTCTCTGATGCAGGACCGCGGTTTTTGTCACGCTTTGTGCAAAAGCCGCGGCCGCTTCTCGTTTTCCTGACGCCCCCCATACAATAGCATTGTATGGGAAGACGTCAAGAAGACGAGAAGCACCGGCGTATTATACAACATGTTGTATAATACGCCGCTGCCGAAAGACGGGCAGAGAAAAGACGAGCTGTGTAGACAGCAACTCGTCTTTTCTATTGCCGTCTATGGCACCACACTGACGATCGTATCTCCGGCGCTTTTAAAAAACAAAAAGCGCCGGAGATACGATCGTAATCATGTGCAGTGTGGACATAGCCTAAAGGGGATTTGCCGAGACAAAGATTCTTACCTCTCTGCTTAGCACAGGCAGAATGTCAACAAATCACGCTGAGTCATGAAGCTGCAGGGGAGAGAGGGTGGGGGCCAGTGAGGAGTGAGGAATCCAAGGGAGCGTCTCAAAACTTAAGTGAAATAATAAACAGTACAAGAGTGGATTCTCAATACAGCAAGACACAGCCTCAGACTGCACTGTCAGGAGGAGCCTTATCTGCTAAGAAGCTAATGTAAACAAATCACAGAGCTGAAAGAGAGAGAGATACACACAGCCAGAGCACGGAGCTGCATACGGGATCCTGTGACATGTTCACTCAAATAATCAAACTATAACTTGTGGCTTCTGTGTACAAAAGACAACAGCTTTTCTATACAGCAGCTTGAAAGCTTCTTCCTGTTCTCTGTCATCAGATAAAGCAGGGATCTAATCACACTACAACTAGTTTATTCTGTATACAAAAGAAAACATATTGCTACCCGGTGCCTTAAAAACTTCTGCAGCTCAGTCTCATCAGATAAGAAGTGTGATCTGCGCAAGCCCGGCCAGCAGACAGCAGCTCTTGTCAGGTCGTATCTAATAGAAGCTTTGAAGTAACCAAGGTCATGTAAGGAAGGCTGTAGCTCTCTCAGACTGCAATTTTTGTTATCACATTTTGGAGGATCCCACGTCAACATTACATCATGGCAAAACCCCTTTAAGGGACTAATACTATATTTAACAAGTTTTATTTAAAATTAGTGGAAAGATAACAGCATAAAGCTTTGCTCTATATGAAATTGGCTCGAAGGGGAAATCTCCATTTTCCTGGATTTTTCTACGTGTATGTTTTTTCTTTTGTTTTTTTTCTTTCTCCTTTCTATACAGTATCTCACAAAAGTGAGTACACCCCTCACATTTTTGTCAATATTTTATTATATCTTTTCATGGATCAACACTGAAGATATAAGACTTTTATACAATGTAAAGTAGTCCGTGTACAGCTTGTATAACAGTGTAAATTTTGTGTGCCCTCAAAATAACTCAACACTGAGCCATCAATGTCTAAACTGCTGACAACACAAGTGAGTACACCTGAAAATGGACATATTGTGAGTAAAGCTTCACAGGTTGCCACGGGGATCCTCTTCCACTCCTAAGACATCGTGGAGCTGGTGGATGTTGGAGACCTTGCGCTCCTCCTTCCATTTGAGGATGCCCCACAGGTGCTCAATAAGGTTCAGGTCTGGAGACATGCTTGGCCAGTCCAGCACCTTTACCTTCATTTTCTTAAGCAAGGCAGTGGTCCCCTTAGAGATGTTTAGGGTTATCATGTTGGAATTTGGCCCTGCGGCCCAGTTTCCGAAGGGAGGGGCTAATGTTCTCTTCAGTATATCACAGTACATATTGGCATTCATGGTTTTCTCAATAAACTGTGGCTTCCCACAGCCGGCAGCACTCATGCAGCCCCAAACCATGACACTCCTACCACCATACTTGATTGTAGGCAAGACACACTAGACTTGGTACATTCACCTATTCGCCACCAGACACGCTTGACACTATCTGAACCTAATAAGTTTATCTTCAGACAACAGGGCATGGTTCCAGTAATCTATGTCTTTAGTCTGCTTGTCTTCAGCAAACTGTTTGCAGGCCTTCTTGTGCATCATCTTAAGACAAAACTTCCTTCTTGGACGACAGCAATGCAGACCAATTTGATGCAGTGTGAGGCGTATAGTCTGAGCACTGACAGGCTGATCTCCCATCCCTTTAACCTCTCCAGCAATCCTGGCAGCACTCATCAGCACATGTATATGACGCTGAACATGTGTGCTCAACTTCTGTGGTCCACTGTGGTGAGGCCTCTTCTGAGTGAAACCTGTCTTGTTAAACCGCTATTTGGTCTTGGCCACCATGCAGCGCACTTTCAGGGTGTTAGCAATCTTACAGCCTAGGTCATCTTTATGTAGAGCACCAATTCCTCAGACAGTTCTTAAAGTGCCATGGTAAACTTCCAGTGACCAGTATGAGAGATTGTGAGAACGATAACACCAAATTTAACACACGTTCCCCATTCACAACTGAGACCATGTAACACTAACGAGTCATATGACACTGTAGAGGGGAAAATGGTATATTGAATATACTTTTGTTGTCACTGATTAAGACATTGATGACTGTGTTTTGTGTTATTTTGAGGACACACCATATTTACACTGTTATACAAGCTGTATACTGACTACTTTACATTGTATCAAAGTGTCATATCTTCAGTGTTGGCCCATTAAAAGATATAATACAATATTCACAAATATGAAAGGTGTGTACATTTCCATTTGTGCATTACATACTCTTCCTTATGTAATATTTAAACAGTTGGAGTGATTTCATTGTCCTGCTTTGATGATTTCCAGAAAAACTGTGATGAGCGTATTTATGAGATGGAAAAATTACACACTGAAGCCTTAAACAATAAAGAGCAGGAATACAAGGAAAAACTAATATTGCTTGGAGAGGAGTTTAAAGAAAAGTTAAAATCTGCTTTGGTAAGTCAGGGTTTCAGAATATTTAAAAACGAAATGTTTGTATCTGATAGTTTGCAAATGGAAACTCCTGGATCTGCAGGTGCCACTGTCAACTAATGATCTGCCTTTCCTACCCTGGTAATTTAGTAGCTATGTAATCATTTTACCTTTTGCACCATTGGTATTTAGCACTTCTGCTACCAATGACTACCACTAGCGTTATACAAGGTGTAACAGTGAGTTTATTCCTCATACAACAGCCAGTCTTAAAAAGCAGATCACAAGTGTAAAACAGGCAAATAGGGAAGCAGCAGCCAGAGACTAACAATGGTAAATAACATAGATATGTTTAAGATATTTGATGCATGTCAAAGGTAATTGATAAAAACCGAGTCCTGATGTAGAACAACTAAATGCAACTAACTAAGGCTTATGGGAAGAGAGCTGAACTCTTGGGCGCCCCCTATTGGATGTAGCAAACCTCATTTCACTTAACAGGCAAACAATACCTAAAGTTATGTTTTATGCAAATGAAACCTAATCATTGCTTCAATTCCCCTCTAGCTGCCAGTGAATAGAAACTCTTGCTACTCACACAGGTGCCTAGATTTAATATGTTTTGCATGTTTATGAGCAGTTTATTATCGGAACAGCTTTTCATCAGTCTCTAGACATCAGCATTAAGTATTTATATCTTGAAAATGGAAAGGAATGTAAACCACAAATTTGCATCTTTTTATAAAACTGTTTTACTGCAGTTTTCTGTGCCACAGTTTTCCATATTTCAGTCAACAAGACCCGACAGGACAACATGCCCTTAATACCATCGCACCCCAGTATGAGCTTCTGTTTCGTCTTTAAAACCTATAATTGTAAATTATTTCTGTTTCTCTTTATAAGCTCGCTCTTATATCTTTATTGTAATTTTAGCTAAACTGGTGTTTATTTCACAGCAATAAGGATTATTAATGTATATTTTACATTTTTTTTTCACTTTTTTTTTATTTTTTTTTATTCCACCGCAGACAAAGGGCCAGGAGGAGCATTTGAATGCTATGCAAGAAAAGGAACAGCAAGCATTGCTTGCTTTAGAAGAGATGGAGCTTCAGAAGAAAGCCATTCAAATGCAAACTGAAAACCAGCTTCAGGAAATGCAGCAAGAGCTTGAAGAGTGTAGAACGGTAAGTTGCATTATCTTTTTCTAACTTCACTAAATATTTCTTGAATGATTATTCAGTGTGACTTATTCTTAGTGTCTATAAATTTTCATTCAAAGTGATTTGAACCAACTAACATATATTACATTTTAAGTTATGCAAGTTCCTGCAGTTGTCCTGCTAGTAGTTTTTCCACTTTTCTAATTAATTGAGAAAGTTTATGCATTTAAATTTTTTTTTTTTTTTTTTTTTTTTTTTTTTTTTTTTTTTTTTTTTTTTTTTTTTTTCATAAGGGGAGCAAAGATGTACTTACTAATCTATGGGAAGTTCCTGAATAGAGCAGAGCAAACGGCAGCTGGGAGCCGTGGGGGAAAACCCAAAAATTTAAAAATTCTAGCTGTTTGAAAAATTTTAAACTTAAAAAGGGGTGTCTCACATGAAAAACATAGTTGAAAATTGGGGACCCAAAAAACTAAGGATGTACTCCCCGGTTACTATGGCAAAGTGCTACGGTTTAGAGAAAGGGGTGGTTTTTCATGTGCAAGCAACTGTTGTTTACGGTCAAGGAAGCATTTGCCCGCCCAGGTCGTGCACAGCAAAAGGAAAAGGGAGTTAAGAGGAGGGCAGGATTGTGTTTTGGCAGGGAAAGGGGAAAAAGCAGTGAGAGGGCATGCAGGGGGGTTTTTGTGATTGTTTTCCCCTTCACGCTTCTCCCCCCTTGCCTGCCAATACACACTTCACCCATTCTATTATACAGTAAAAACCTTTGCATGTGAGACCTGGTGCGGACAGAATGCTTTCTTGACCAGTAAAACAAACACTGGGGTTCTAGGAAGCAATGTTAAACCATAAGTTTTCTATAAACAAAGTGTACACAACTTGCCAATAGTAACCAGGCGACGGCCTGTCTAGTTGTGGACCACATTTTCAAAATTAAACATTCTAGCTGTTTGAAACTGTAAACTTAATTGAAGCCAGTGGTCTCAAACTGCGGCCCTCCAGCTGTTGGGAAACTACAACTCCCATCATGCCCACTGTTCTAGATTATATAAATGCATGATGGGACTTGTAGTTTCCTAACAGCTGGAGGGCCGCAGTTTGAAACCACTGATTTAAGCCAAAGGGAAAAGTATCGCTTCAATAGCATCTCGTCCTATTGTGTAATAATGATACTACAAGATTCTTCCTGTAGAATTAAATGTGGTAATTTAAAGGGGACCTGACAGAAGGTCAATTAACCCCTTACCGATATTTGACGTACCCATACCTCAAGGTCGGGTAGGGCTTGCCGCAAATTGACGTATGGGTACGTCATGGAGATATTGCGCGCTCACAAGCGGAGCGCGCAAGATCGCGTCATGGAACCAGCGGTATATTACCGCTGCCATCATGCCGCATCCCCCACAGCCAGAGAGGGATTAACCCCTCGATGTCGCGACATCGTGGTCGCGACATCGCAGCTGCAGGCAGCAGGAGTGAGCTCCTGTTGCCCGCGTTCCCGGAGCCGTAACTGCGCTCAGCGCCGCTACTGATCTGCTACCAGACAGCCCGGACGCTGAATGACAGCATCCGGGTTGTCTGGTGATGTCACGATGCCCACAATGCATTGTGGGCAGCGTGACTGACAGTTGCCATGGAGACCAGCACACAGCTATAATCTGTGTGCTGATCTCCTATGGCAAAGGTGTCAAACTGCGGCCCTCCAGCTGTTGGGAAACTACAACTCCCATCATGCATTTGTTTAATCTATAACCATGGGCATCATGGGAGTTGTAGTTTCCCAACAGCTGGAGGGCCGCAGTTTGACACCCCTGTCCTATGGTATGAACGATCTGACGATCGTTCATACAATTCCACCCTGGTGAAAGTGTAAAAAGTGTGTAAAAGTAAAAAAAAAAAAGTGTAAAAAAGTAAAACACAAAAAATAAAATAAAAAGTCGCCCCAAAAAAGATCAAAAACAAATAAAGTACCCATATTTGGTATCGCCGCGTGCTTAACGACTCCCCCTATAAATCTGTCATGTTAATTAACCCGTACGTTGAAGGCCGTAAAAAAAACTCCCCCAAAAAACAGTCACAGAATTGCGATTTTTGTTCATCCCACAGCACATAAAATGGAGTAAAAAGTCATCAAAAACCCATATCATAAAGTCTTGTCCCCCCAAAAATGATACCAATAAAAACATCAACTCATCCCGCAAAAAACAAGCCCCTATACAACTCCGTAAACAGAAAAATAAAAAAGTTATGGCTCTCAGACTATGGGCACTGCAAAAACGTGTTTTCCTTTTCGAATAAAAGTGTTTTTATTGTTTAAAAGCAGTAAAACATTAAAAAAATACAGATTTGGTATCGTATTGACCTGCTGAGTAAAACTAGCATGTCATTTATAGCGCACAGTTACCGCTGTAAAAAAATAAAAATAAAAAACACTACCAGGATTTCTGTATTTTGTTCAAGAAGCCTCACAAAAACCTTAATAAAAAGTGATCAAAGCATCATATGCACCCGTAATGGTACCAATAAAAACATCGACTCATCTCGCAAAAAACAAGCCCGCAATCAGCTCTGTATAAAAAACATTAAAAAAGTTATGGCTGTCAGAATAGAACAACATAAAAACGCAACTTTTTATAAACTCACTTTTACACAATAGTAATAAAACATAAAAAACTATATAAAATTTATATCATTGTAATTGTACCGACTCCTATAGTAAAGGTATCCTGTCATTTATCCCGTATGGCGAATACTATAAAAATGAAGCCCAAAAACACTGGCTTAAAAGCGTTTTTTTCCCCCCATTTTCATAGCCCAATGCTAAAAAAAAAAACTACAGAACAATTGTGCGCCCAAAATGCAAAATACACCCCTAGATTAGATCCATGAGGGGTGTTGAATCCAAAATGGGGCGACTTGTGGAAGGTTTCACTTGTTCTAGTACTTTGGGGGCTTTGCAGATGCGACATGGACCAACCAAAATCTGTGCTCCAAAAGCCAAATAACACTCCCTTCCTTGTACATCCTGTTATGCGCCCAAACGGCAGTTTACACCCACATGTAGGGTATAGCCGCACTTGGAAGAAATTGCTTAACACAATTTGGGGTGCTGTTTTTCCAGGAATCCTTGTAAAAATTAAACATTTTCAGCTAAAATTGCAGATTATTGGATTTTTTTTTATTTTCAGAGCCGAACGTTAAAAACATTTGTGAAACACCTGTGGGGTCGATATACTCACTGCTTCTCTGGATATATTCCGTAAAGGGTGTCGTTTCCAATATGTGGTCTTTTTAGGGGAGTTTTTTAGGTTTTGGCACCTTAGGGCACAGGTGTCAAACTGCCGGCCCTCCAGCTGTTGGGAAACTACAACTCCCATTATGCACTTGTATAATCTATAACAGTGGGCATGATGGGAGTTGTAGTTTCCCAACAGCTGGAGAGCCAGCAGTTTGACACCCCTGCCTTAGGGTGTCCGCAAGCCTAAAATAGCGCCCAAATAAAATTGTAATAAAAATGAGACCCCAGAGTCCGGTAGGTGCACCTCCTATTGTGAGGCTTGTGGTTGAGCCAAATAGCGCATTAGGGCCATATATGGGATATCTCTGAAAACGTCAGAATCTGAGGAATCAATATTAAGCTGCATTTCCATGGTCACATCTACTGTGTTCCAGTGAATAATGAATAAAAATTGAAAATCTGCAAAAAAGGGAAATTTTGAAATTTCACCTCCACTTTGCTTTAATTTCTGTGAATTATCTAAAGGGTCAACAAACTTCTTAAATGCTTTTTTAAATACTTTAAGGGGTGTAGTTTCTTAGATGGGGTCATTTATTGAGGTATCTAACATGCAGACCCCTCAAAGCCACGTCAGAACTAGACTGGTCCCTAAAAAAATAAATTTTGCTAATTTTCTTGAAAATGTGAAAAAATTACTACTATATTTCTAAGCCCCTTAATGTGGGTAAAAATATTTAAAAAAATGATGCCAACCTACAGTAGACATGTGGTAGATGCTAGTTATAAACTATTTTGAGTGGAATAACTATCTATCTTTTACGCAGAAATTTTTGAACTTTGAAAATTGCTAATTTTTGCAAATTTTCATGATATTTTGATATTTTTCACAAATAAACAAGGACTTTTTGGACCAAAATGTATTACTAACTTAAAGCACAATGTGTCACGAGAAAACAATCTCTGAATCACTTGGATAGGTAAAAGTGTCAAAAAGTTATTCTCACATAAAGTGACACATGTCAGATTTTAAAACCAGGGCTCTGTCAGGAAGGACAAAAACTGGCTCCGGCAGTAAGGGGTTAAAGTCTTCATGCAAAGTCAAATTATTGGATCCTGTGAAACCCCAGTCTCTGGATATCTCTGACATAAGAAAGATTTCTTGTGCAAAGACAAGTAGGGATTTAGTTGCATGACATCCAACAATATTAAAAGGTGCTTATGGAAATAATACATGGCACGTGGTAGACAGTGTGCTCAGAATCAAGGCACAGATAAGTAATTCACTATAAATATTTCACTATTGTTTTTTTTTTTCTATTTTGTAATTTTTATTGTTTATGACCATGATTTTTCTGTTTACAGAGAATTCTTGAATTGGAAAGTTTTCTTGCAAAAACATCTCAGGATAGTGACACAAAATCAGAAGAATTATCAACTCGGCTTGAAAGTGAAACAAACAAGCATAATGCAGAAATAACTGCAATTGTTGAGAAACACAAGCAAGAACTTGAGCTTTGTAATCAGGATAAAGAAAAAACGTTGATAGAAAAGCTTGAAAGTTTGAAACAAGAACATGAAGCAGAGATTACTGCAATAAAAGAGAAGTGCCAACAAGAATTTGATGTTCACTTAAAAGAAAAGGAGCGTACTTTTCACGCTCATATTGAAGAAATGAATGAAAAAACCTTGGAAAAACTAGATGTCAAGCAAACAGAACTGGAAGCCCTCTCCTCTGAATTATCTGAAGCTCTGAAACTACGACAGGAAATTGAACAGAAACTTTTGGAATGTCAAGATCAAATGGGTAAAATAAAAGTGGAATATGAAGGTCAGCTTGTTGAGCTCCAGAAACAGCACCAAGATCATATTGGTGCTATTGAAAAAGAGAAGGAAATATTGACTCAAGGTGTAGAAAAAGGTCTGAAGGAGGAAATTAACAACTTGAAGATTTTGATAGATGGAAAGGAGAAGGAGATTGAACAGTTACAGCGTGAAAAGCAACAACTGAAGGAAGAGGTTGAAAAGGCTAATGGGGAGTTGAAAAGTGTTTCTACCAAGCTGGATGAGCTGCAAGGTTCATATGAGAAAAAGGCACAGGAAGATGCAGAGATCTATAAAATCGAGCTAAACAATGTTCAAGAAAAGTTAGGAAATCTGACTGAGGAGAGGAACCAACTTAAACAATTACTTGAAGAACAAGACTCAAAACTGAAGCTTATGACTATAGAGCTGGGTTCTTATAAAGAGCAGGTACAAAGCCTCTCCCTAAAAGTTGAACAACAGGCCACACATATGAATGATCTGACATTGCAGTCTGAAACAAAGATAAAAGAATATAAATCTCAGGTAGAAGAACTGAACAAAGTTGTTACTGATAAGGAAGATGAAGCACAGAAACTAAAGGAGGCTCACAAACAACTTATTAACCAGCTTAACCAAAATCTGTCTTCCAAAGAAAAGCAAATAGAGTCTCTACAAGAACAACAACAATCAAAAACTAAAAGCCAAGACAACAAAATTGAAAGAATGAAGCAAAGGATTAAAGAAATACAAGATGCATCTAAGAAAAAATATTCTGAGATGGAAGGTAAGCTCAAAAAAGAATTGGAAAAGAAACAACTTGAATTGGATGATAAAGAAAAGCAATTTAACGATAAGATGCTGGAGATGGCCCATGCAAGTTCAACTGGAATTAACGATGCATTGTCTCAACTGGAGCAGAACCATAAAGAGCAAATTGTCAGTATCAAAGAGAACCACCAGAGAGAATTGCAGGAGACTGTGCAAGAGTGGGAGAAAAAGTTGAGCCAGCATGTAGATGAAATGAAGGAAAAGCATGATGCTGAACTTCAGGAGAAAGATCAAGAGATAACTGAGGCTAAACAGCTGTATAGTAACATTGGCAAAGAAAAGGAGGAAGTAGACAGACAGATTATTGCACTGAAGGAAGAAAAATATAGCTTGGATACTACTTTCCATGAATTACAGGAGAAACTAAATCAGATGACTACCCAGGTTCAGTCTTTGACTCAGCGTGAAAGTGACTTAAAATGTGAGCTTGAAAGGGTACAAAATGAACAGATGTCACTTTTGCAACATAAAAACCTAGTTGAATCAGAACTTAATGACCTGAAGGCATCTGTGGAAGCAAATAAAAATGAAATGAATGATTTGCTTGATAAACTATGCAAAGCAGAAGAAAAATGTCAATCACTTGAAACTTCTCACAGTAATGAATCTGCTATACTTTCAAGGGAATTGTCAGAAAAACTTCTAGAGAAAGAAGCTTGGTGTAACAAATTAATAAAGCAACATGAGCAGAAACTTGAAAATTGCTGCAGAGAAACCTTGTCACTGTTGGAGTCATTAACGTCTGGACTAAGTAATAAATATAATGATCACATGAATAGATTGATGCTTCGAATCGGTGATGGTGAGAAAGCAGTAAGTAAGTTGAAGCAACCCATTTCGAAACACATAAGCAAAATCCAAGACTTAGAAAGTCAAAACAATCAATTAAGCAATGAATATAAAACTGTAAGTACGTCCTTGACGCAAAGCAGCCAACAACTGCATGAAAAAGAAAATCTGATTTTGTCTATGAAAGAAGAGCTGAAGTCCCTTTCCATTGAGAAGGAGGCCTTGCAGAAAGAGGGCGGTAACCAGCAGAAAGTGGCTGATGAAAAAGAATTTTGCATTACACAGTTAAAAAAAGAACTGTCAGAAAACATTAATACGGTTACATCGCTGACTGCTGCACTAAGAGAGCGAGATACTGAAGTAAATGAACTTAAGTTAAAACTTGAAAACAGTGTGGCCTTAGAAGAAAAGGAGAAAGCTATAGCTTTTATCAGTTCCCAGCACAATGAAAGTCAACAGCAATTACTCAAGCAGATCCAAGACTTGAAGTCAGATGTTGAAAATCAGAATAAAGAAGCAGATAAACTAAAAAGCAAATTAGATGAGTGGAAGAAAAAAGCAGAAGTCCGGTTTACTCAAAATCACCAAACTATTAAAGATTTGCAAGAAAAAATTGAAATTGCTAATAAACAACTACTTGAAAAGGACGGTGAAATTAAGATACTTAGAGACGAATTTGAACAGTTTAGAAGTAACACAGAAAAAGATCAGGCCAACAGAGAAAATTTGGCACTTGAGTTAACCTCCAGTTTAGAACAACATAATTCAAAAATTCAGGAATTGGAGGTTGAGATCACTAAATTAACAAATGAAAAACAATGTTTGATGGAAGAAGTAGAAAGACAAATTCAGCAACAGAGTATTGAAAAAGGACAACTTGTAGAACAGCTTTCACATATCCAAAATGTTGCCTTAGAAAAGGACATTCATTCTACAGAAGCACAGCAGCAAATATTAAGACTAGTAAATGAAATCTCGATCTTAAAAGAAGACAATAGTGCTAAACAAATTCAGTGGGAACAACACAAAATAGAGTTAACGGAGAGCAAAGATAAGGCTCTGAAAACATTGGAAGAGAAACTGACAAGTGAAAACACTAAAAAAATGGCAGAACTCAAGAAAAAAGCTGAACAAAAAATTGCATCTGTTAAGAAGCAGCTAATGTCTCAGCTAGAAGAAAAGGAAAAATTGAAGCAAGATCTGGAACTCCAGCTCCAAAGTCTAAAGGACCAGATCCAGATTAAAGGCCAGGCATTGCAAGAAGGATTTAACCAGGAGAAAGAAGAGCTTGCTAAAAAGTATTCAGTGGTACAAGAGCAAGACCTTCACAAAGACCAAGAATGTTCTAGCCTAAGAGATGAGTTGTTACTTAAGGAAAAGCGACTGAAAGAGTTGGAAGCGATGAATGAGACTATTGAGAAGAGGCTTAGTGAAAGTGAAAGGATCATAAATGAAAAAGCGGAAAGGGAAGCAGAAAATCTCAAACTAGAACAGGTGTCCATCAAACATCAAGAGGTTTTACTTTCTTTACAGGAACAGTTAGCGGTGAAGGATTCAGAGTTGAAAGCTTGTAATGAAAAATTAGAAGAGAGATCAAAATCGAATGAAGAACTCCAAGCACTTTATGAAGAAATTCAATCTCAGGAGAACACATTGAAGACAAAGCTTCAAGAAGCAGAAGGGGATAATACAAAAATTCCGCAAGGAAGTTACTAAGCTGCAGAAGGACTTAAGAACTTTGCGCAAGGAACATAATCAAGAACTAGATTTGCTAAAAAAGGAACTAGTAGAAGAAACTGATCAGAAAATCAAGTAAGTCTGTGACATCATTTTTTTTTTTTTTAGGCAAAATGTAATTTTAATAACACGTGCTAAGTCTTTGCATGCATTCTGCTGCAATGTGTTTCCTTTCAACATTAAAAGTCCTTCATTTCACATAGATATGAGCAAGAGGATCTTGAATTAAAGCACAATTCTGCCTTAAAACAGCTTATGAGAGAATTTAACACACAAATGGCGCAAAAAGAACGTGAACTTGAAACTGCTGTTCAAGAGACCATTGGTAAGCAGAAATATTTATCAAGTTTAGTTCTTTTTTTATGTATTCTGTATTTGATGTTGTCTGTCTAACATATATCAGCGTGACTATTTTTATTTTTACTAAACCAGAACAATTTTTATAATTTGTAATGTTATAAGTTTCAATTAAATCACCTGATTAGTTTTAGACTTTTTATAAAAGGGAACATGTCAACCCAAAATACTGTTTATTTTACCACATGTCATATGTGTGAGTTGATATGTTTACAAGATTCAGCATAACAAGTAATTTATTGATTGAAATAACTGTGTATTCTATGCTTAGAAATACCACTGCTTGTGCTGATGTGATGACATGGTTGCTTGTGCTGATGTGATGACATAACTACAGTATATTAATAAATTGTTTTATTTTTATTTTTATTTTTTTTTTGTTCAACAATAAATGAGAATTATTATTTGGGGAAAAAATAAGACATCCTCTGAAAATAAGACCTAAAGCTTCTTTAGGAGCCAAAAATAATATAAGACACTGTCTTATTTTCGGGGAAACGGGGCAGGACCACCCGCTGGTCTCCTAAGCCCAGAATAAGCAGCACTACAAATGAATAATTTATACTGAATGTTTTCCAACATAAAATGTTAGTCTGCTTCACACCTCCTGTTCTCTATAGCATGATGCTGGCAAGACTGCTTCTTAAACATGATGGTGCCCTTTTAAAGGTTGTGTTTATTCATGCAGTATAGTTTGTTACTTGGTAGTCAGTCCTAAACGTTCACTAGTGAATGGATTTACTGTCTAAATATTTGTTTGATCCAGGCAAAGCGCAAGAGGTGGAGGCAGAAATAATGCAATCACATCAGATAGAAACAACCCAGCTCCATAAACGGATTGCAGAAAAGGAAGATGATTTAAAAAGAACAGTCAAGAAGTATGAAGAAATTTTGGAGGTAAATTTTATTGAGTTACTTTTATTGTTTTGGACTATCATGAATCCGTAGGATATCTTACTGGATGCAAGAGCAGTTTACATCTGCATTTTACTTAAAGCTTATTTTCCCTAAAAGCAAATGAAGATGAAATCTACTCAAAAGTAATCCTCTGACAGGTCATAGATATTTCTCAGAAAGCCACATCCTTTGGAGTCTGTCAGGTTGGACCATCATCAGTTTCTAGTACCATCAGGTGCAAGACCCATTGAGCTTAAAGATTTTCATCAATGGTCATCTGACATTCTAAGTACACAGGCATTGACATCAGTAGGCTTTGCTTATATGTGATATATTTGCTTTGCACATTTTTTGAAGCATGTTATATGATGTTTTGGGTGGTGGCTCAAAGATGAGACCCCAACCATTGTCTGAACTGAGGAACAGAAATTGTTCACATAGATTTAGGAGTGAACAAAATGGAAGCAATAGAAGCATGTGATTTCTAGAGTTCCCATGTCCTTGTGAAAGGGGTATTGGCTCATTGACCGCTTTACTTATCTTTAAAAGGGCATGCACTCTTTAAAAAGATTCTTCCACCGCGTTAACCCATTTTTATATCATCTAATACATGTATACTATGGATGGTGTAGGGTTCCCCTATTTTAATCAGAATGGAGATTTGCTTAAAATGGCTCCACACGCTATACTGGACTCATTGGGGCACATTTATTAACATTATCTAATACTTGGACAGTATAAACTTGACTAGACAGCCAAAAAATTTGCCATATTTATCACAGTGACTCAGCAGTATGACAAATCTGGTGCATATTTAGGCCATTTAGCCTAAGTTTGCACCAATAATTGTGCTAAAATTATTTGTTGCAAGACTGTATCCCTATTTTCAGGGTAAAGGGAGTTTCTAAAGCATGTAATAAATGTGATGTAAAGCATGTAGTCCAAAATTTGAGCGCAGTTGCTATATTTTATGTGCCCCATTGTGTCTATTAATTTAAAATAATATTAATGAGGCTTTATAGCTGAGTTTTAAGTAGTACATGTATACATTTATTTGTATATTGCAATTTACTTTTATATTTTTGTGTGGAAAAGCATGCATTTTACAGTTTGCTGAAATTACACAGCATGTGGCAGGTAGAAAATAAAAATCTAGTTTCTACAATTATCAGTTCATATTTTTGAGGAATTCCAGGTTCTGGGTTTAAAACTCATTTAGCCGTTTTCTAAAACAGTCACCTTTTCCGAGTATATTGCCAATATTTGTGAGGATCCCTTTATGATCTATTGGTGAAATAGAATCCCCAGCTATAAAAAAAAAATTATGGGCTATCTTGGTATTATGGATCAGAGCTTTTCAGTCCCATTCAAATGAATACAAACGTTGTTGGGTAAATGGTGAATGTGATATGGAGCTCTTAAAGGTATACTTCCACCAGAAAGCAGTATTTTTGTTACAACCAATATTCCAAGAAAACCAATTTTTGAAAAATTTTTAACAGCATTTTTTTTTTTTTATTTCGGCAGTCCTTTGCAATGAAAAATTACATGTAAAATATTGCCCTTTTCTAGCTGTGATTGCTAGTGACCGACTTACCTGAGCTTATGCATATTTCTATGTGGTTTTGTTACATATAGTAGGCAATGACACAATGATGGCTCTGTTGTTCTCTGGACAAGTATAGATAAAATTAGTACAATGACCAGAGCAATACATGCAAGGATAACAGGTGAGGGAGGTTTCTCGAAAATTCATCAGTTCCAGTTGATAGCACTTACACCTTTTGGGCCATAGTTGGCCTGGAATAAGAATAGTCAAGCAATGCTCCCACTGCTGTTCTAACAGAGCTCCCAGAGGGAAATTAGAAAGACAAAGCAGGAAGTCATGTCTGTAGGGGAACTTCAAAAAATATATAAAAAAAAAAACAACCATCCAATTAAAAAAATCTATATACACTACTCACAGAAAGTTAGGGTTTATTTGACTTTTGGTTGAAATCTCAGGATGGACATAAAATTACTTAAACATTTTTTTTAAATCAACCATAAGACTGTTTCTTAACTTTAGTATGCACATATCCAGCTGTTTTTGCATAATTTGCTGATCTCTAATAAGGAGCTCAATGGCAAAATTCACAACAGGTGTTTGATCCCTGAATCGCCCAATATGAATTTGGATTTAAACTGTCCTCCTCATCGTGCTGTTCACATTTTGACATCACGAGACTAAGACAACACCTTACAATTGATTAACAAGTACCTTGCCACTGCGAGGTTTTAAGCAGGATACTCTCGGATACAGAGAGACTGGAAGAGTCACAGAAAGGCAAAGAAGTGCATGTGCTTTGGCTACATCAGCGTGGTCTTTGTGCTAGATGACCACACCACCATCATCGTCTTGTCTGGGCCATTGAGCATCTACGCTGGATGAAGGACCGGTGGTCCTCAGTGCTGTTCAGTGATGAAAGTCGATTTGACAATGCTGGGGTTTTCAAGGAAAGTGCCATGCATCAGCCAGGTCGGGTGCCAGTCAGGTACCTTTGCTGGCCATCTAGCACACAGGCCATGCATATAAACAGTCACGACTGGTCTGAGATGACACTTGGTTGCCTCTCACCTTCCTTAAACGTGCCTGGAGTTGTGTGGCATTCATCATCAGGTTCCACAGGGCATTGTTTACAATGAAACGGTCATCAGTTTGTGATGTAGCCAAAGGACGTCCACTTCTTTGTCTTTCTGTGAATCTTCCAGTCTCTCTAAAAGCAACCTGCTGATTGTGACACACTAAGCTCAGTGGCCACTTCCATCTGAGAACATCCTGCTTGAAGCCTGGCGAGGTACTGTTGCTCAATTGTAAGGTGTGGTCTTTGTTCTCATGATGTCAAAATGTGAACAACATGATGAAGAGGACCGTTTAAATCCCGATTCTAATTGATCCCCTAAATTTATTGGGTGGTTCGGGGATTAAACACTTGGTCTGAATTTTGCCATTAAGCTCCTTGTTAGATCAGCAAGTTGTGTGAAAAGTGCTGAAATATTGAACAGTTGGACATGTGCATTCTATAGTTAATAGATGGTCTTATTTAGTCGATTTAAAAAATGTTGATGTTCATTCTAAAATAAAAATTTAAACCAAGTGTTAAATATCCCTAACTTTTTGTCAGTAGGGTAATAGTCACATATTGCTTGTCATTATGTGAAAAGAAAAATTTTGATGGTAGGGTCACTTGATGAGTAAGTGAGTTTGGTGGGAGTTTGATCCCCACTCATACAATTTCAAAGGGTTTTCCTGATTTTGATGCCAGTTTTCAATCTTCTCCCAGAAAATAAGATTCAACTGTTGGATACAGAGTTTTAGTACCGAAAGCTGGTTTGGATAATCGCATAGATGTTGCATGGTTCCATTCTTTGTATAGTAAATGTTTGTGGCACATGTACCTTTTCAGGAGCTACAAAGAATTTTCTTGAACCACATAAAGTTGTATTCAATTCATTGGGAAAAACTACTCTCTGTTGCTTGGTCTCAAGAGGTACCAGTCGTGGTTGTGCATGGTGTGCTTCTCTCTTTACAATCTTCTATATATTGTAACGTCTCCTAAAGACTTAATGAATTGCCATTTGTAGAATTGTTAGTAACTGTTAGAAGAAAATGCAAGTGTATTTTCTAAGTTAGACTTGTGAGATTCTATTTGATGTGACTTGAGGTGGGATTTGTTAAGTGTACACCTTATAATCTCATAATGTATTGTACATTTTTCAGTTCTTCAGTTTGGATACTCTAAATGCACCTGATTTTTACAAAACATTTTATCCGGTTATAGGCACGAGAGGAAGAAATGACCGCTAAAGTGACTGAATTACAGGAACAACTAGAGAAATTGCAGGAAGAGCTGTCAAAGAGACAAGAGGAGGAGGCAGCTCCAAAAGAAGAGGTGAGCTGCTGGGCGTATGCAGGAAGTCTATATTACCTCTTTGTGCTGCAAAACAAATATAATAATGTTACTTTCTCCTTACAGGACCCACATCATGGGGAAATTCAAGTAAGATTAATTTTAAATGCATGCTTTTTTTTTTCTTTTTCAAACGCAGCTTTATTGAAGTAAAATTAGAAATTTTTAAAAGGAATTAAAAAAAATGAGAAATCACATCTAATACCAAGGACATTATGATAATACTATCATAGGCAATTTCCAGGGCTGGTCTGAAATGATAGCAAAAAGGTTTTCTAAAAGAAGATATAAATTTGACCAATGTCATCCATAGGTCAAAAAGCTAATTAAAATTTTGAATGAAATCAGGTATAAAAATCTATGCAAAGAAATAAATACAAACATAATAAAAAAAAAAAAAAAAAAAAACTAAAAAATTTAAACAAAGAATAGTAAGACATCAGAGATTTCTGGGAAATCGCCCCGGGGCGGGACCCCCACAAAGCGAAACACTGTCGGGAAATGGAACGCAACGTATACCATAAGTGCAAGAATCAAGTACCTAGACACCGAAGAACCACGTAATGCTTTGGTATTCTGAATGGTAAAAATGTCCATTATCTTCAAACCCTATCAAAAATACCCGGGATTGAGTTTTTTTCCGCCATCTCCTCCACCCTTGCAGAAAAAAACCCCTTTTTAAACCACCGGCTATGGTAGGCGACTGTGTAACCTCCATTTCCCTGGGAATAAGGTTCGCTGCGACCAGCAGGAAGATCAACAAGCCCCCCTTAAGGACACAAAGGCTTTGGGGGAAAAATATGGAGGAGGAGAGCGAGGATTATCCTGTAATTTTAAAACCCAGTAATGGCCTCAATTGCTTAATGATTTTAGCCCAAAAAGGGTCGAAAATCTCGCATCCCCCCCAAAATGGACTAGTTCCGGGTGCAGCCCCACATCCCACAAGTCGTGGGACCTGCGGTTTGAAAGAATGCAAGAGCGTGGGCACCCTTTTACCATTTGTCAGAACTTATAGTTAATTCCTGGTTTAAAGGAAAACCCGAGGCTTGTGGCCAAAAACCAGGCCTTAGACCAGTCCTCTGTAAAAGGAAAAATCCAGCCCCCTCTCCCAATTTGTTGGGGCCGGCGCCAGAACGTGTTCATTCTAACAGATTATATTTTGCGAAATCAAAATGACTGGGGGATTTTTCGTGCACACAGACCCCCAAAAACTTTTAAAAAGGCCTAGTTAGATCTAATTTTACCTTATTGGCTTGAAGAAATGCCTGAGCCATATATTGGACCCATATATTTTGAAATTACACTGTATGGGACACAATCTTATAGCTTTGAAGGAGGGGGAGGAAATAAGCCCCAAAACGTGGTCGGGGCCAATCGTGAGCATCCCTTTTAAAAAGAAGGGGCAGTGATAGAAAGGGGGATTACCCTTCAATGGGGAAGACCCCATTTGTACCAAAGAGGCTGATTTCCCGATTAATTTTTTTTACGGTATGAAGGGGTTTGGTCACAAAGGCAGTTGAGACGCCCCATCCCCAGTGGGTGGAACAAGCCAGGTAAGACGTAAGGGTACCCCACACATGTCCCCCTCCATCTGCACCCAGCTTTTGCCTTCTTAGTAAAAAACCAATAAACTTCCTGGTGGCCATGGGGGCTATGTAATAAATTTAACATCCGGGGGCCAGGCCCCCCCTCTTTTTTGGGTCTAATCAAAATTCTCTGGAAATTTCTGGGGTTTTTTTGTTTGACCAAACAAATTTTTGCACTTTTTTTAAAAGTCTCGGAAAAAGGAAATTAGGTATACAAACCGGAGTAGTTTAAATAAATAAAGCACCCGGGGGAAGGACATTCATCTTCACTATTTTAAATCCTTCCCAGCCACGAAAAATCCCCCCAAATCCCATTTGGGAAAAGGCCCCCTTTTACCCTTTGCAGCAAGGGGGGAAATTAAGTAAATACCCGATCATTGGAAAAGGAATTTTAAACTCCAAGATAGGTAAAAGACACTCTAGCCCATTTAAAGGGGAATTGACGCTCCAGTTCCCTAACTTTGGGGCCGTCCATCGAAGCATTCATAGCTCTACTTTTGGAAATTTCCCCTTTGAATTACAAAGGGAAACCCCAAATCACTATGATTTCCATCACGCAGGGAGGGAACACCCGGTTTTTGGGTAAGATACGCAGAAAGTCGCTGCAAATGCAGCACTTTTTTTTTGCACCCCTTAATACCCACTCCCCAAATTTCCTCCGAAGTTGATAGCCTGCAAAAGACTCCCTTGCCACGCAAAAAAGGAGGGGTGAAGGGGCCCCCTGCCTCGTGCCATTATCTTTTTTAAAAAGGGGCCCGAAAGCGAACCATTTCCCCAAATCGGGCCGACGGATCGTATAAAAGCAAATTTCTCTGCCTCATCAAAGGGCCCAACCCCAAAACGCCCGACAGAGCGGACTCCAGGAAAGCCCAGTCCACCCTGTCAAACGCTTCCCTAGAAGGGACAAAGCCTACCTGATCCAAATGGATAACGTCGGGGAGAATGAAAAAGTCTAAGGGGCCCAACTTTTTAGCGTGGTTTCGTGCCCGTATTGAGCGGGATATGGGCCCTTTTTAAACGGGAGATAACATTGGATTTTATCGGGTTTGGGGAATCACAGTAATCACTACCGAAAGAAAGATGGGGGGAAAGGTGGTTTGAAGATACCGTATTAAAAGAATCCAAAGGGGGCCTGTGACCCCCTCTCTAAATTTTTTTTAAAAAATTTTCGCTGTGTCCCCCTTTGGGCCCCGGGAAACTTTCCCCATTTTAGGAGTTGCCTTTTGCATCCCCGCTTCAAGAACGGGTTTCCCAAAACTTGGAGCCTATCCTGCTCAATTGGCCGGGGGGGCTATTGTTCCACAAAGTCTTTAAGCAAGGATGGATTCCCCCACCTGCGGGATTTTATACAACTTATTAAAAAAAATCACGAAGCAGCCCCAGGATTTTTGGAGTGAGGGTGTGGATTCCTGCGTTATTTTTAAAAAAGGGGGATTATAAAGTCCCTCCTCCCCCTTAAGGGCCCCCTACCCCAAAATTCTGCTGGCTTTTTGCCCACATTTAATAGGACCAGCACAAAGTTGTCTATATCTGTCCGTTTCTTATAAAGGGGGACCCTAATCCGTGCCTAGTATCAATAAAACCGTAGATCAGCCTAGCCAAAGCGTTTTATGAGCGCTCTCCAATGGGCCAGTTTTAGCCAAGAGGGATTGAAGCTTAGGGCTGTTCTCCTTTAGCCTACACCATGCTTAATGAGGATCCCCCGCCCCAAAACACCTTCAACGACTCCCATTTAAATGACGCATTGGGATCGCCTCATGATCTTTGATAAAATGCTTAATTGTCAGGGAAAATCCGGGCACAAGGGGCATTAAGCAAAGATTCATTAAATCTCCAAAAAAAGTCTTATATTTGATACGGCAGGGATGCGTGCAGTGCATGGCGGTGGTCCGACGAAGATCACCTATATTTGATTCTTCAACCTGGGGCAGGGGGGTGTTAAAAGGAAAAAATGAAATTTAGCGGCTATAACCCCCATGGGGTGGGAGTAGAAGGATAGTCTCTACAGTGGGATTCAAGAGACACCACCATCACACATTC
Organism: Phyllomedusa bahiana; assembly: GCA_025379985.1. Classification (NCBI taxonomy): domain Eukaryota; kingdom Metazoa; phylum Chordata; class Amphibia; order Anura; family Hylidae; genus Phyllomedusa; species Phyllomedusa bahiana. The sequence continues at coordinate 80,733 of JAODAL010008562.1, read as the reverse complement.
AATGAAACAGGAGGTTACGTATTTTGTTCAAATTTTTTAAAGGGGATAAAAGAATTTACCCGATGTAGTGTCTATTTCAGGTGCGTCAAAAAGAAATCCCCGGACAATAAACCCTCCTTGGCAAATATTGTGAGCTCATCAAAACCGCTGTGAAGAAAGAAAAATTGGCCCCTGTTTGGAGCAAAAATTTTTTAGCAAAAATGTTGTTCACCGCCAATCTCGCTTTCGCAAATATAACGCGCCGCCTCATCCCTTTTAACGCTAAAAATTTGGCCGACAGATTTTTGGAAAAAAAATGGGTACTCCCCCAGTTTTATTTATAGGGTTACTATATGATACCATAATGGATATATTTGTTCCTAAATGGGGTCCAACTGACCCCCACAGAAAAATGAGTCCCTCAGCAAGGGGGCCTGTGTCTTTTGTTTGCATGTTTTAAACACCTGGGATCTTTTCTCGGGAAATTAAAACCCCTTTAATTAAGGGGGAAAATATTTTTTAAACGTCCCATATTGAAAAAAATTTGGGTAAATTTTCCCCCGTGCGCGAGCAAAGGGTCTCCTCCCCCGGGCCAGTCCCCTACAGCCAAATTCTGCCAATAATCGTAATTTGTAAAAAGCAGAAAAAAAAACCGACCTATAAGTGGAAAATAGGCAAGTATAACAAAATAACAAGCAGCTCTCTTTGCTGCCATAGACGACACAGGTGCCCCACTGTTCCCCCTACGGGGGAATCAGGGCCACCTAACACAAAAATTGGTTTCTGAGGTAGCCGATCACGTACCGGGGACCCCGCGGGGACCAAGGCCGGGTTTAATTCCACACCTAGATTTTTCAAGCACTTATAAAAGAGCCAGCGCAATTTAGCAACAATTCTAAAAAAAGACCCACTTAACGTAAATCTAACACAAAATTAAAATTAGCAAGAAGACCTATAGTAGCATCAAACTAGACCCAAATAGTGGTCCTTCACAAGTAAGCAACCATCCCATAGCAACAAAATTTGCAGAGACCGAGCCCCATCATTGGGGGCATAGGGCCCCAACCCCCCGTTTTTTTAGCCCGGAATTTCCTCCTCCAACCTAGAAACCCCTTTCTGGTTTCTCTGAGGCGAGAATGTGGGGGAAGCAGAAGCGGGGGCATCTCCATTCTGTTCTGGCCAACAGTCCAACGGTTACCCGGGACGTGAGGCCCGGTGTCCCAATTGGAAGATTTTTGGTCGGCAATTTTAAAGCTGTTGTAAAACTCGGCAAGTCCCCTGGTGTACGGGAAAATAGCAGTCCCCTTTCTGCCCCACTGTGGGCAAAAGGGTAACCCCAGCGATAGGGAATTGTTTCTTTTTAAAGCCTAACAGAGGTCTAGTAGCCGCCCTGAGGGCAGGGTGCGGGGGACAGTTTTTGGAATAAAACCCAGCCTAGAACCCCTAAAAACAATGTCCGGGGCACTTTAGTTTCCCCATTTTCTCCTCTTTTTGCAAATAATGTATCCTGAGTTAACATCTCTGGGTTTGGAGCTAAACCTGACTTGGTGGGCGCAAGCCCTAGGGCTCGGGCTGTTTGTTGTGTTTTCTTTTTCTCTACCCCGGGTTACGTTGAAAATTTTTGTGAGAGATTGGGGAAGATCTTTGGGGTTTTTAAAGGCTCAGGTAGGGCCTCGCACTCTACATTGTTTCGGTTTTTTTTAAATCATTAAAGTGAAAAGCGCACAATAATCAGACTTTGTTCTTAAAAGAGGACTGTGCTCCCTACTGCGCCCGGATGAGCCTGGCGGGTCTCCCGACTTTTTCCCCTCTGTTCTGTATAGCTGAAAATCCCCTTTCAGTGTCGATCAGTTGCCAGGCACTCTTAAGATCCCGAGCCGATCCAAGGTCCCATTTTTGGTAAAGTTATAAAAGCCCTGCAGTTCGGGTGGCTTTGCAGAGCCCGCATATTGAGCCTTATCCTTGGGGGGAAAGGGTCTGTGATATGTCCCTGCTAATGACTCACAGGGAGGGGGGGACTCCTGCACCTCCAGGCAGCAGTGCAGGGGGGGGCCACAGTCAAAGCCGGGCCCGTCCCCTCAGGCAGGGGTAGCTAGGCTCGCAGCTTTATTGGGCATTAACCTGTGCCCACAGGGGGGGGGACCCCACATGTCAGCAGCTTGCCCATTATCTGGGCCCCCGCGAGGGCCCATAGAGGTCCAAGGCCTTCTTTTGCCCGGGTGGGAGCGGTTGGGCGCCCTGTCAGGGGGATTCGGGGGGTTTTGGGTGTGGGCTGTTTTCTGAATCCAGTCCATTCCACTAAAGTCCCCCGACTGTGCCAGTCCCCTGTTTTTTTTCTGGGGCTGATGGGTGCCCGGGGGGTCGGGGTTTGAGGGGTTAAGGTCCCTGGCAGGAGTGTCACCCGATCCCTGCGCTTTGTCCCGTCTCTCCAGCTTTTGCCACTGCTCCGGTCCAGCGCCGGGCGATCGCGCAGTTCTCCCCTCCTCCTCCCGACTTTTCTCTGCACTCGGCACTCTCCGTCCTGTAAACAGGAGGGGGCAGTTCCCCTTGTCCTTTTCGGCGCGTGAAACCCTCGGCGCCGGCCCCAACCCCGTGCTGCTGCGCTTCGCTGGGAGGTTGCCCCGGAAGGGCCCCACTCAGCACGTGGATGCCGGAAGATGGCGCCACCCCCGGGGAGGAGGGGGCCGAGTCTCCCGCGGGTGGCAGGTCAGCCAAGGGGGGAAATAATTTTTAGATGCGGGCATTGAAGGGGTAAAGGGGTTCCCACACCTTTAAAGGCCTTCCTGGTTCTCCCGGGGCTCATGGGCTGTATTAAGGGCTCAAAAACCCCTCCCCACGAGCTCTCATCCGATTCCTTTCCTGGATGCCCAAGCCCTTGAATGCATACTTTTTCTTAACCAAAATCAATATATTCATTCAACATCTAAGGCTGGATTTGAAGTAGTTTTCTCATATCTTTCTTTCAGACCTATTAGGAAACATTACTGTTTGAAGAGAATGGCTTCGGTGCTCAAGCGGAGTGCAGCACCCTCTGCATTTTCTATATGCCCTTGTACTTACACATGCCACACTTTTTGTAGCAGCTGTGCTTGATAGTCTTGCTTTCACCTGACAAGTGGATATAATGGGATCTAGTCTAGATAGTTGTAGGTGTCTCAATATTTGTTTTGTTTGTTATACGCTATTTGTGCTTCTTCTTTAGTCACAATTGGCAAAGAAAACCACACAACTGAATGACGCCAAACTGAAAGAACAAGAGCTCAAAGAAAAGGTAAGGTATTCTGTTTTTTTTTTCTCATTTTCTTGTATCATTTTTTCTCTGACTTATGCATAGACATTTATCAATGATGTGTTTGATGTAAGAGAAGGGACCAGTGCAGAATATAACAGTAAGCAATACTTAATAGGTTAAGCAAAACTTAAATGTTATGCACAAAGATATCTAATGTTGGCTAAGTTGGGCTTGTGGTTTAAGGTTTATTGTTGTGGCCTCCATTGGAGTCAGATCAGTAAATGAAGGCACAAGTAGCTAAAAAAAGACTATAAGCGCAATTTGTTTCCCAATAGAGTGGACATTTTATATAGTACAAGTCTAAAAAGGCTACAGTAGCACTATTTGTTCCTTTTACTACATACAAAATTAAAAAAAAAAGGTATGTAATAGCTTTTTATTTAAATGTTTCCAATAAATAACTGCAAGGTATGAGAGGCTTTTTTCTTGTCAATATCATGGTGGACACAGCACCTTGGGTATAGGCCTTTGCCCTCGGAGGCTGACACTAGGCGGAAATCAAACACATTGGATCCACCCGGATGGACTATATCCCTCCTACTGACGCCAGGCTGCCCAGTTTTAGCCTAGTGTCCGTAGGAGGCAGACGTTGCTCTGCAGGTCTGCTGCATTTTTTATTTTAGTTTGAGTCTTTCTTTTCCCTTTCAGGAAGTGATTGAGCTTTGCCCTCACCTATCAAGGGGGTCGTCAATGTGTTTTTCACACCGTGACAGTGATCCTTCTCCTGAGGGTGTTAGGAAACCAGCTAGTTCTTTAGCTGTCTGTTTCTCCTTGCATCCCTAGTTACTGCCTATGCATCTTTTCTTTGGATTCCGGTAGCCCCACCCGAGGGTGGGTGGTACTGGTGGAGTGATTCTGTGCACACACAGAGACGTCGGATTGGTAAGTACCCCATCTTCTTTCATCTGGAGGTTGGTTTGGGGCTTTCTTTTTTTATGGCGCACGCGTGTTCTGATGCTATGTGATTTTGCAAAGTGCATTAGGGTTAGAGGGCTGCAGGAATTCTGCTGCAGCACCACAACGGCACCACCGCTATGCCAGCAAAGTTCCGCCTGTGCCGTACTTTTTTCGCCAGCATATTCTTGCAGTGGTTTCTTCTCCTGGGGCAGCAAAGACTTTTTTTTGCCCCTCTGTAGTCACTTTGACGGTCTGCCACAGTACCACCGCCATACCGCACTTTCACAGATAGTTCTTTTTTTGGTGCATTTCTGTCTTGGTATGGTCTTCCTTCCCTCCCCCCAGGGCTGCAGGTAACTTTCGGTGCCCTTCACAGACCCGTGCCCATGTTAAGAAATTTAGTACCCAGCTTCGTCGTGGCCTAGGCTGCAACTAGGCCGTGCCCTATTTGGGCTTGTTCCCCTCTCCTTCCCCCCTAAACTCTCCAGCTGGCTCCTGCCCCCTCCCCTCCCAGCCCAGGTTTTTTTCTGGGTGGAGTTTGAACGCCTTTTGCTGGCACTTCACTCCTGGTGTCTCCCCCTGGCATTCTCTGGGGGATACAGCACCCTTTGTGTGGTAAACTGGTCCTTTGGGCCATTTAACCCCTGCTCTGTGCCCCATGGTGCCATGTCCCTTTCCAAGGACAATGTGTCAAAGCCGCTTGCTCCTAAAGCGATGGCAACTTAATTTGTCTGTGTCCGCTGTTCTAAGAAGCATGCAGTCAGCCTAATGCTGTTTGTGCCCATTGTGTAGCTGCCCCACCGGCCACTGGGGCCCGACTCTTCCGGTCAGCAGTGGATGGTCCTAGTTAAGTCCCTCTCACTAGTGATGGGTGACCTTTCCAGGCTATCCCAGGTTATGATTTCAGCCATAGAGCATATGCCGTCTCTGCTTGCTGCCCAGCCAAGCACTTTCCACTTCCTAGCACAATTCCGCAGGGAGGGTTCATGTAAGAGGGCTAGAGTTCCCTCTTCGTCTGTGTCACCTGATCTCTCTCCGGACAGATTGTTAGTGGATATAGTGGCTGCACTTTTGGACACAGCCTCTTTTGGGGACCCCTCTGATTCAAAGCCAGACAGGAATGATGGAATGGCAGCTGTTGTACAAGCCCATATAAGGGCTGTCAGAGACTCCCTTCATATTAAGGATGAGGATGACTCTCTCTCTCAGAAGGAGGTTTCCTTTAAGTGCAGCAAATGGCAGCATTTATTGTTCTCTACTCATCAGGAGTTTGGGGAACTTGCTTCCAGATAGTGGAAACATCCTGACAGTCGTTTATTCATTACCAGGCAGCTTAATACCCTTTTTTCTTTTTCTAAAGAATTAGTGTTCAGGGGTTTTCTCTGTTGATGCCCCAGGTACACTACCATCCCCATTTCAGATGCAGTGGCGCTGTGAGGTTGCACTGACAAGCGAATTGAAGGTTTCTCTAAATCCGTTTTTGAAGCTTCTGGGGCAGATCTGCAGTCTGCTTTCGCTTCGTCCTTGGCCAGCAAAGGCTGCACAGTCTGAGCCAAACAGCTTCAGCAGGGACTATTATCTGGAGCTTCTACTGAGGAGCTATGAGAACTTGCATCTCAGCTCATGGGTACTGCTGAGTTCCTTTGTGAGGCCTCTCTTGATTCAGCTCATCTGCCAGAGCATCAGCTAATGCAATGGCTTTCCGGTGCTCCTTGTTAAAATCTTCATCGGCTGATGCAGCCTCCAAAAAGACACTTACTGTGTTTGGTTCTTCATAAAGACAAGGTTGTTCTGCGTCTTGTTCTTTTCTTTCTTCCTGAGGTGGTTTCCTTGTTCCACCTTAATGAGGTCATAGTTTTGCCCTCCTTTTGCCCCTCCCTCTCATCCTCGAGAGCGGTCGTTGCATTGTATGGACGTTGTCAGGGCCATCCGGATCTAACTCTCTGCCACTGACTCTTTCAGGCGCTCCAATTACCTTTTTGTCATCCCAGAAGGTCCGCGTAGGGATGTGGCAGCCTCTAAGGCCACCATTGCCAGCTGGGACCAGTCTGCATTTTTGGAAGCCTACTGGTCCAGGGGTGAACCTCTTTCATTTTGCGTCACCGCTCATTCTACTCAAGTGGTTGCTGCCTCCAGGGCTGTACAGCATCAAGCTTCAGCTTTGCAGGTTTGCAAAGCTGCTAGCACAGCTATGTGGGCTTCTGATCATCCTTTTACCAAGTTCTACCAAATCCATACCTTGGCCTCGGCTGACGTAAGCCTGGGCCTTAAGTTGCTTCAGGCAGTGAGTGGTGTGCTAGCTGACTCACACTGCTGTTGAGTTTTCTTTTTTTTTACTTTTTTTCCCACCCTCTGGGACTGCTTTTGGACATCCCAAGGTTCCCCTATTGGACATCCCCAAGGTCCCCATATTGACAAGAAATTGGGATTTTTGTACTTACCTTAAAATCTTGTTCTTGCCTGATTCTTTGGGGGACACAGATCCTCCCCTCTCTTCACAGTTGTTTGTTTCCAATTTTCTTCTTGGAATCATGGACTATGGTCTATCCTTTCTACTGTGGTTTTTGTACCAACTGAGTAGCCTGGGGTCAGTAGCAAGTCCATCTGGGCGGAGCTAACAAGTTTGGTTTCCGCCTAGTGTCAGCCTCCTAAGGCAAGGGCCTACACCCAAATTGCTGTCCTGCCCAATGAATCAGACGAGAAAATGATTTTTACAGTAATGTCTCATTACAAAAATTAGAATTAGGGAATTTGAAATACTAATGTAGAAAAGCTTGAGGATATTCCTGTAGTTAGATATAGTTCTATTACATACCTTTTTCCTGTCAACTTTTTTTTCCCCCTACAGATAAACACTTTGGAAGACCAGTTAAAGAACTACGCCCGTGGTGTTTTTGTCACTCCCCTCGGTACTCCGTATAAAGGTGGGAAATCTTAAGGCAATGTTCACACGGCTTATTTTGGGACGTATTGCAGTACGGCGCGAATTACGGGCTGAAATACGCCCCGGTCATTACGGTAATCCACAGTTCTCATAGAGAACTATGGATTACGTCTCCTCTCCCTGCTCGCACAATACAGCGAGCAGGGAGAGAAGCGACATGCTACTTATTCATGGCGTATACGCGCCGTGGATAATGCCAAAGTCTATGGGGCCGCGAGCTGCCGCCCCCCACCCCCCCCCCCCCCCCCCCGACCCCGTACACACGGCGTAATTGCGGGGCAAAATACGTCCCGCAATTAAGCTGTGTGAACATGGCCTAATTGTTTTGATATTGCTGCTGTTTTGTAATTTTTTAAACTACACTCCAGGTTACATGTTTAATGAATACTAAAACTATGCTATTAACTTAATTGAGACTCCCAAACCTATTTAAACTGCCACCCCTTTTTTAGAAGAAAAAGGACTCCCTCCCTCCTGATACCTTACCCTGGAAATTTACCTTTTTTGTTACAGAGCTGCACATCGCTCCCCTCCCTCAAACAGAATTTCATTCTGTGATGTACAGAGTGACATTGTATTTGGGCAGGGCGATGTGGGGCTTCTGTAACAGTAGATGTGCTTACCTCCTAAACAGCACACATGGCCATTAGCTAATTAGTTACTGAGCCTGCCTGCTGCTTAAGAGGTAGGTGCATCCAGTAGTATAGAAACCACCCTCTCGCCTCCCCTAACAGAGCAGGAAGGACTGATCCTGCTCTGTAAAAATTATTGAAAATTAAAATATTTCAAAATACGTATTAAAATCGAATAAGGCAAATGAGCAAAATATTAAATGAGGTGGACAACCCCTTTAATTTTGTTAAGCAACAGATGAGTCATATGGTGTTTTAAATTTTTTTTTTTTTGTTTTCATGTTTCCACCATCCACTTATTCAAGGCTCCCAGTTGCAGCTATTACCTCCCCCTCATCCTTTCAAGCGCCCTCCAGTGGACACTACTGCCCACTTGAGGAAGCACTAAACTAAATGATCAAATCCTCTATTTAGATAGTGTTCTCTGTTCTGTATATATCTTTTTGTTCACATAAATCATAGGATAAGAAAACCATTTATCTGTGTTAAGGAAAAGTCCCTGTTATACAAGGACAGTTACCTGAAGCACAGACCTGTGGTATAGACAGTAGGCAAACGTTTTAAATGGCAAAAGTACCTACCTGTTCAGTGAGATAGTCATCTCTTGTTTTTTTTAGTACCCTATTTTGAAGCTTAATGTTGTTTGAACAAAGCAATGTTTTTAATATTAGTATATTTTTGAGATTGGCCATTTTTATTACAGATGTCAATCATCGGTACACTGAGGTATCAGTTTTTGGCGAGCCTACAGAGTTTGAATATTTGAGAAAAGTATTATTTGAGTATATGATGGGAAGGGAAACTAAGGTACGGAGCTGCATACCTCATACTTGCATGAATAAAATATTACCATTTTAAACTATTAAAATTCTTATAATGCAGTTTGTTCGCATATGTGTAGGAACACAAAGGGGTGTTCCAATTTCACACATTGATGGCATATCAATAGGTAGGGGTTCCACGATTGGGACCCTCATCTGTCTTAGGAACGGACCCCCCAGGGGCACCGTTCAGAACGGAGAGTCTTGTCGCACTTACACACTACTTTCCATTCTGTTTTGTGGGAGGTCCAAGTACAGCTGAGCGGTGTATTCTGTGGGAACTCCCATAGAACAGAATGGAGAGTAGTACACAAGTACAGCCTACTCTCCTTTCTGAGCGGAGACTTTCGTGAGCACATTCCCTAAATATGAGTGAGTCCCAGAAGTGGGACCCACAACTATTAAGCATTGATGGTATATCCAATTAATATACTGTCAGTGTGTGAGATGGGAACACCCTTTTAAGTGAGCCTATAAGAAAAGGAACACACAAAACACAATGATGTGCTATTATGTGGATACATTATAGTGGGGTGGTACATAAAAGTATTAGTTGGCCTATACTTGTCACTGTACTTATTACGGTTACTTTTACTTTGTTAGTTAAAAGACAGGCTCCCATAGTTACCGGCAACCTCCCTACCCTCTTACAGGTTGAAGCAATGGTCGGGATGATGACTCACTCCCTGCTGTGTTTTATGTTCTGACAGGACCTAGTTTACATTAATTACTGACCAGCTTTAGCTCTTTACAGCTCTGTAGCCTTGTGCACTACAGATTAAAAACCTCCCGTCACTCTATTAGGCTCAGCTAGGAATAGCAAAGCTGATATGCCAATCACTGCTGTAGAACTGCCCACAACCTAATCAGGAAGTGTAAGTCTGAAGCTGGCTGTGGCTCTGTAAAACAGAATGGTGAGACAACCCCTTTAAGTAAAGCTAGAAAGCTTTACAGTAAAGCTGAAAACTAATCTTGCGTATGTGGGAGGTGCAAGTTGTAAGTCTACAGGTCAGTAAAAAAAACTGCCAATTTACAATACAATTACAAAGCTAATGTCCATTCCCTTTGAGTTGGCAATACAAAGGCAGATGCCTCACTGATCATAAGGTCTCAGGACATCTAAGAGCAGATCAGAATCGGTTTCCTTCCATACAGAATTTGTTGGCCAAAATGTTGAACACTGAGAGGCATTGAGAAACATTTTATAATATTCAATTGACGAAGCCATATGTTGAAAAAACCAAGTTGCTTTACATAGCCCTAATGCACAGTGGCTCAGCGCTTAGCACCGTTAACTTTAGAACTGGGGTCCCGAATACAACATCTGTATGCAGTTTGTTTGCTCTTCTTGTTTGTCAAGGTGGTCTGAAGTCCCTGTACATCCAAAACATGCTTCATTTCATTGATTTCCAATGACGAGCATGTTTCAGTGTGCATTTTAAAATAACATTTCTGACTGAGAGTGCATTCTGTCCTTACCATTGTAGATGGTGGATTTTTTTAATTATTTATTTTATACATTACACGTTCCACTTTTGTGTTAAGTTTTAATCCGCCTTCCTCTTTTTCATTTTCTTAGACTATGGCAAAAGTTATTACTACAGTACTCAAATTTCCAGCTGATCAAGCCCAGAAAATCTTGGAAAGAGAAGATACACGACCCGGGGTAAGGCTCATCACCATATTTTATGGATGCAGAAATTAATGCTTTATTGTGTTGCTTTTTATACTAGCAGATGGAATTGATACTTCATTCAGTGCTGCATAAATGGTGCAGAGTCGGATGGCATTTGTTTTAAAGGAAACCAGGATAGAACCGCATTCCCCATCCTTTGTTATCACATGTGATTGAAGTGTCTGGCAGGGGTTTATCCCCTTCTTTTTTTGGCAGAATGCATGTACATTCAGTCAGTCTGAACAATGTATGTCTGACAGGGGACATAGTAGATTGCCATTTGATTCTTTGTATGGAAACCCTTCATAATTTTACCTGCAATAGTGTCAGATTTGTTCTGATGTGTAGAGGAAAAGATCACAAATGTTGTGCCATATTTCTCGTCAATGGTGGCGGTGTTCTTCAAAGCAATGCTTATGAAACCTTGTTATGAACTAGTGCACACTCTTGAATCATGGTGGCTGCATTGGCCATTGTAGTCACATGTCGTTGTGTCTCTAATGAGAAGTCATTAGACCAGTGGGAAGATGGTAAGAAAATCTTACGGTAAGTATCTCAGAAACATTTTTGTAAACTTTTAGACATAAAGATAACTTTATTATTACCCAGAAAACCACTTCCGAAATTGACCCAAACCTGGAAATCAGCTGATCACTGCACGTCCAGCTTCAATGTGTTCAGCTCTTTTCTACCCCCATATACCTATTTTGTAACTTGACTGACTGATGGGTTAAGTCGCAGCATGAACACTCATATTTCCTTTAATTAGATAAGCTAAATATGTTAATGGAGTCATCTACTTTGTTTGTAGAAAGAACAAATAGAAAACATCCTTTGAGGTTTTATACCTTTCAGCTCTTGGTCCAAATTCCATTAACCTCATTTCACTAATATCATTCTGCTTTTGGACTAATATTGTCCTGCATGGTGTAAAGTTACCACCATCTCATCTGATCAGTTTAAACATATTCGTCTTCATTTCTCATTTCCAAAACTTTTTCTGCTTGTACCACTTTATCAAATATAAAAGATCTTTTTTTTTATTTTTTTTTTATAAAGTTCTCCATGGTTACCACACGTGCTACCACATTGTTAGGGTACATTTACACTGCATAAAGCAAATACCGGTTGGATTTTCCGAACGGTATTTAGTCTTTTTTTGGCATGTAGGTGGACAGCTTTTCTTCACTGTTTGCGGATTCAAGCTGTCCCACTTCGCACCCACATGTTCATGTTCTGCCCGAAAACCGGGCGGAATAATGAACATATTCTAAGTTTTTTAGGAACGCCGGCGGTGTCAAAAACCGTTCAGCGGAAAATCCGTTCAGTGTGGACTACTGAACGGATTTTCTATTAAAGTTTATGGGGGAGCGTTGCATGACGGTTTGCGGTTTTACAAAAAAAAAACTAACAATAACCCTTGCCGTCGGGACAAGCCCTTAGCATGACTATCGTGTTAGTATAAGTAACGGTAACAGAATGGTTCTTCAATCAATTTCACAATTTGTCTCAGCCAAAGCATTTCTTAGAGGTATATCCATTTCACAGCTATTATGAATGGTATGGTGTAGGGTAAAAGTATTACAGAGAGGGCTTTATAGTATCTGTCCCAGTCCTACAATAAGCTTCTTAGCCAAGTCGATAGAATACATTGTGATGCATGACTAATTATAAAAACTAAATATAAAAGCAATATCAAGTATTAATAATAGAAAACAAATCATGTTACACAACATACAAATATGGTGTTCCTATACAGAAGATTTACACAGTACAATATAAGGCACATGAATAAGATTCACACACTGTGGAAAATCAGGACAGATTTTAGTCCCTGCCTTTTTATCCACATGAATTTGTTGTACATGGGAAAGCCATTTTCTCAGTAAAAATGTTTTGTTGTCTGTGAATGTGACCATGTCAGATCACAGCATTTAGGTGTGTGTGTGTATATGTATGTATGTATGTATGTGTATATATACATACATATATAGAGATATATAGAGATATAGAGAGAGAGACTAAGAGAGAAACAGAGAGAGACACAGAGGAGAGAACAGAGAGAGAGACACAGAGAGAGAGACACAGAGAGAGAGACACAGAGAGAGAGACAGAGAGGAGACAACAGAGAGAGAGAGACGGAGAGAGAGAGGAGAGAGAGAAGAGATAGATATAGACAAATATTTCCAGAATTAATCAAATTTATGATTACATAAAGGGGCTTTCCGTGGCTTTAGCAGCAATGATATTTTTTTTAGGTGATCAAAGGCTCTGACATCCAGGCCGCTCTCTGATAAGAGTTCTGTGGTCTTGTTTACAAAGGCATAGCGCCATATATATATGGGTGTGGCTAGTTCAATAGGATTGAGGCTACTGGGGCGTCTTGATTCTGCTCATCAGCTATGGTACTCCAACCCAGACTCCATGCAAACATTGATGATACTCGATCAGTGTTTACTTTTCAGCGCATGTTGGATAATTCTTGTACATTTACCTGCGGCAATCTCCCTTCAGATTAGGGCACAATATAATTCTGGTAACACCAGAAGTAGACAATTGTACAACACATTTATGGAAGCTTGTTTATTCTAAAAAAATACTTGACTCATCTTGTATGAAACTTGTTCTCCTAAGAGACAAAATCATTGTGATCGTTAGTAAATCATTGTTTTAAAGAAAATATCTAGTTTGCTAAGAGTTAAGGCCCTATATAATAGTGTATATCTTTTCCATGGTTGAGTTTAGCTCTAAGCTCACCTTCCCAGTTAGCCAGTATACCCTCCATGCTAATCTGCATAGGCATTTTTATTACTAACATTCAATGTCTGAATTAACTGCACTAAGTTCTTTTTTCCCTGGCTTTATAGTTAACACCGCCTCGCAGTGGTATCTTCTGAATCAGTTAGCATGCGGGTGAGTTATATACTAATAAACATATCCTCTACTTGTAGCTTGTGTTAGGATTTGTTCACACGGCTTATTATATTATTAAAATACGATCGGAATGTACGTGCAGACGGAGAATTGACATGTCAATCATTAGAGGCGAATACATGCCGCCGACTATGCTTGTCTATGGGGCCGGCCCCCCGTGCTTTGGAATTACGCTCTTATCAGCATGTGGTCCCAAAACACCCGACGTATGCCGGCGCATACTATACGCGCCGCAATAAGCAATGTGAACAAACCCTTATACCTATTATAAGTTTTGCTTACTATTCACTTGCACCTGGAAATCAAAACCTTTCAGAAGTATGATTAGCCCATGTCATAGTAACTATGTACTGTGAATCACTTTTGGCTATATGGTATCATTTGCATGCATCATCATGCTCCTTCTACATTTTATTCCTTTACTTAGGTGACATTTTTCCACTTCTGTCACTCATTACTTTATTATGCAGAATCTTTCTTTCTCTGTTCTAACCCCATTTTTTGGTTTACAAGTAGCTTGACTAATACAATTTTACTGTACCTACAATGTATTTATTCCTAAATGATATGACCCAGGAAATCCTGTAATATCGGTCACAGTCACCTGTAAACCTTTTTGTCAACATTGCAGCTCCAATCCATGCGTGTTTGGGTTGTCTCCATTGTAAATGGCAGCAGTGATGCTTTTGTATTTAATTGAGCTGAATTAATTTTGATCTGTGTTTGAAAACAGGAAATTAATGTGTTTATTATTTTTTAAATGGTTTTTTTTCCGCTTATTTTTTGGAATGCGTCTAAACTTAAAATATAATAATCAATATGAATCATTAGCACCACTCCTTCAGTAATCTAATAACCATCACCTCCAATTTTGCTACACACAAGAAAGGCATCTGTGCCACTTTGAACTTTTCTAGTAAATTCATCATGACAACTTCCTCTGCCAGAGAGTTCAATATTCTCACTGCTCTTACAATAAAAAAATTAAACCCCATTAAAGGCTAATCTACATCTGGGTCTCCGGTGAAAAGATTAAATACCCAGTTTGAGGTTTTTTTCGTACTTCTTACGGACCTGGGTATAAATAAATGATAAAAAAGGTCTCTGCATTGATACTTGCTATATTTCTACGTAGTTATTAGGTCATCCCTCAGCTGTCTATTTTTCTAAACTAAATAATCATAATTTGATCGTTCTAGGTACTAGAATTCACTTTCATTTATTACTTGTCCACCATTGAACCCGATTAAGCCTTTGTTGTGCACTGGTGCGCAAAACTTAATACAATATTCCATATGCAGTTGGACTAGTGAATTGTACATAAATTGGTGGCAGCTGCCTAACACTGATTGTTAACATTAACTACAATTCCTAAGTCATTTTTGTCCAATGTCCACCCTTCCCTCTTTTTGTAAGTAGTCTTGGCATATACCGTTGAAACCAGAAGTTTACATACACTATATAAAAAGACACATCTGCATGTTTTTCTCACTATCTGACATTAAATCACAATAAACCTTACCCGTTTTAGGTCAATTAGAATTACCAAAATTATTTATAGTTGCCAAATGCCAGAATAATGAGAGAGAGATCATTTTTTGAGGCATTTGTATTACTTTCTGCAAAGTCAAAAGTTTACATACCTTTCCTTAGTATTTGGTAGCATTGCTCTTAGACTGTATGACTTGGGTCAAACATTTTGGATATCCTTCCACAAGCTTCTCACAATAGTTGGTGGGAATTTTGGCCTATTCCTCCTGACAGACCTGGTGTCACGGAGCCATGTTTGTCGGTTGCTTTGCTCGCACCTGACTTTCCAGCTTTGCCCATTCATTTTCATTAGGATTGAGATCATGGCTTTGTGATGGCCACTCCAAAACATTGACTTGGTTATCCTTAAGCCACTTTATAACCAGTTTGGCAGTGTGCTTCAAATCATTGTCCATTTGTAAGAAATAGGGCCCAGTTATGCCCCTTGTGGGACCCCACTATTGACAGTGTCTTAGTATGAGTTACTTATCCGCTTGAATGAATTTTTCATCAATATCATTGGGGGGGGGGGGGCACACAATTGACGTTGGGTATAGGCTTCTTGTACTAAGAGGCAGCACTAAGCAAAAGAAGTGTAAGCTCCTTCCATGCTATATGGCAGCTTCAGGCATTGAACGAATCAGTTTTGGCGTTGTGTCTGTCGGAGACAGACATGACCTGCTGTATACAAGTCTGCTGCACTGGTGTTGTTGTAGTTTTAAGTCTTTTTTTTCTAGCAGATGGTGCTGGAGATCTTTCTCCCGCCAGTCAGGGGGGGTCGTCCTTTTGATCGCCACTTTAGGCCGTGTTCACACGGCTTATTCCCGACGGATTTGTGAGCCGGATTGCGCTCACAAATCCGCCGTGAATAAGGGGCGGGATGGGGGCGGGGCCGGAGCGCGGCGGGGGCGCCGCTCCCTGGCCCCATAGACAATGCATTGTTTACGGCACGTCCGCGCCGTAAATAATGTGCATGTCACATTCTCCCCCCGCAGCGGATTCGCCGAGCGGGGAGGAGCGACGGAATCCACTGTTCTCTATGAGAGCAGTGGATTACCGTAATTACTCCGACGGATTGGTGCCGTACTGTAGCGCAAAATCCGGCGCGGAGTATGGCGCCAATCCATGCCCAAATAAGCCGTGTGAACGAGGCCTAAGACATAATCCTCCTGGAAAGGAGCACAGCCAGACCCCGCTACGGTGTGAGACTGGCTTGTGCACATTCCTGCTATAGCGTTTTACTGCAATACCAGAAGGTAACTTTTCCGGTGAACGCACTTGAGGTGCAAGATACCAAAGGGGTGAACCCACGTGTGCTTTCTTTCCACCTGCATCCATGCCTCTTTCTTACAACAGCAAAAGGGAGGTTCCAGTAACTCCACTCTGGTGCGAGCTACCGAAGAGGTGAACCTGCGTGCACATCCTTTTCCGCTGGTGACTGGTCTATTTCCTGCTACAGCAGAAGTGGAGATTCTGGTAACCCCACTACAGTGAACCCACGTGCGCCTGGAAATTTTAGATTGGACTGTTGAAAATTTAGATTAGTTGCACAATCCCTACTTGTAAGCATATTCTGTAGATAATATGCTGATCAATAAGTGCCCCCTGCTGGAACCCTTAGTGATCACCTTAGATCTATGCCATAAATATACACACCAAACATGTCCAAAAGTGTGTCCATTGGGTTGGTAGGTATCTATATACCACAAAAAAAAAAACCTATGGAATGCTGCAAGAGCCTATGCCATTCGAAACAACAGAATCTAGAAATAAACACATATGTTAATGATACATTTTTTATAATTAGACCTTATGGGTGACAGGTGTCACTATTTGGCATGATGTAAATCTAGCATACGTCTTCTGTCTCTTTTGGTGAATACACTATGGACCTGAATTTACATGAAATTAGATAGCTGGGTACAGGGTGTAAGCTGCTGGGTTATTTAAAGGGAATCTGTTGCCATTTATTTATTTATTTTTTTTTTTACTTCTTAAATCAAGACCCTGAACCAAATTATTTTCTTCTTAACCGTTTTTAATTTCTGATTGTAGGTTTCTCAATTCGGTTGTCTGTATACAATTGTGGGGACAGCATTCTTGCCTACACTGCTTTAACATGCACATAGGAGCCTTAAGACTGACTCAGTCCCATTGACTTCTATAGGAGAGTTTTCTAGTTATGTTCTGTGACATGGGAAGAAGTCAGTGTGCAGGGAGGTGGAGAGGGTTATCGATGACTATCTCCTATTGTGACTGGCGGATCCTGTGTTATCTATACACATTGGTGTCATCTTTCAGTGTAACCTTGCTTTTACTGATAACGAGCTTTTACTGATAACGAGCAGACTACTGAAAATCTTTCTCTACAGAACAAGAAGTGTCAGACTATTATTAGGGCCAGTGGCCACAGTGAAAACTGCAGGACTTAAGAATTATTAAAAAATATTGAAAGCGAAAAAACATAACCAAAAATTCCAAAAAAAAAAAAAGTGTTTAACATAAAAACAATTAAACAATAAGTCATTTTTTATGACACATTCACTTTAAAGTCATCAGTTAGTATAGAATTTGTTCAGAGCCTGAAAATTACTCAAGACTGGTTTGGATAGCCTAATCTAAGAAAATCACTAATCTAAGAACAGAATAATCTAAGAAAAAAAAGTACACACGTGTTTTAATGAAAGCAACAGAAAATGCCAAATACTGGCTGGTTTCAGAAGGTTATATGTGCTTTTATAAACAGTGGTTGTCATAGTTGAATCACCTTGGGTCAAGACATGAAAGTAAAATAAAGCAGACCTTATATTATTTAGGTTTAGTGTATCTTGGCTTATAGTATGTTGAATTTTCCGATATAGTTATTCTAGTTTGTTGATGCCTACTGCGTTCATTTTGAAACTAATGTCAAAGTTGTATTCTGAAATCTATGCAGGATATTGGATGTATTTTGATGATTTTATCAGTATGTGCTGCAATTGGGTAATTGAAAAATAAAAATGTTAAGGCATATTTTTAATAGGTATAAACTTGTTTCTGTTCATACTTTTGATGCAGTTTTGAATCTACCATTGACCTATTTTTTTCATTTATAGTCTTGGCTGAGATCGTCTTCCTGAAAACCTTTGTGATGACTTCTTCAAGATGCTGTTTCCTGTGGATATCCGCTTTTTTTCTTCTTTTTCAGCTACCAATGGAATGAACTGAAAACCAAAACTATTTAAAATGTCTAACAATCAAGAACTTTTACCATTATTGCCTTGAGTTGAGCTGATGCTACATAGGGACCGTTGTCACTAACCATTTTTATTATATTGTATGTACACCCAGAAGGTACAGAAAAAAGTAATCAGTTATTGGGTACAATGGTTTGTGTTACTGCATATGAACTTAACATATTGCTAACTCTAAAAACTTCATAACTTAAAAAATGTTAAAATAAAATGTAAATGTTAAACCCATTTTAAGCAGGTAGAGGCAAGCTATGGTCCTTCCATTAGCCAGCACCTCTAGTCAGTACACTATCCAGTTTCTTTAGATTTCGGGTCTACTTTTATTGGAATGTCATCCATTTAATGTAGTGGGTTTTTTTTTGGTTTTTTTCGATACTTAGAGATAAGACAAATCGGTTTTCTTTAAGGTTGGTTATCATAAAATCTGTGTTTTTTCTTTTATTTTGTGTGAAATGATTGTGCAATATATTATACTAAGGGGAGGAATTGTGGTTACTGCATTCACACTAATCAGTTTGTTGCTTTGCTTAACTTTCCTTTCCCCCAGGTTTGATGCTATGGGCCAGTTCTTTAACTTTTTCATCTATGATGAAATATCCTAAATTGGAGCACCTCATTGGGGTTTCTCCCAACTTTTGTATCTATATTTTCAAGAAATTTAATACACTACTGTATATTGTAAATAGTCAATACTTTAATGTATTATAATGCTGTTTTTGTGATGGTTTCATTGTTAATCTTGGAAAAATACAGAGCAAAATACATTTTATTTACAAATATTTTATTGTTAAGTGTTTTCCTTTTATGTAAGTGTTTTTTTTACCTTTTAAAGTTTTGCAGTTTTTAGTATATTTAGGAATGTTTCGCAGAAGTTTATATTTGATGGAAAATAGTCTGAAATGTTTCTCATCTGGGCTTTCTGGAAGTTCTCAAATGCAGGTTTTTTAAGTGAGAAGTTCTACAAACACAAAAAGCATGACAATATAAGAGTAGAATGTTAAGTAAAGTAGTCTTGTTGCCTAGTGTTGGAGGGCAAGAGTAAAATTTACACAACTTTGCAATTATATGTGCTGTAAACAGAGGAACAAAGCAATTCATGTGTGCCATATTAAACAGGATGGTCCTCTGCAGACCATGTCGTGATGCAAAGCATTGCATGTGTATATCTGGCAAGAAGCTCAATTAGGTCCAGAGTTGATTACCTAAGGCATTATCTTTAATTTTAATCAGATTTTGATAACCATTATTGGATCTTTTATTTGCGAAAACTTTTTATCAGATCTAGCTATTGAACCTCTCGTGATTCACAATAAATCCAATATATTTGTGACATCAGAACATCCTGCATAGTTACCAGTTCCTTCCCTTACTTGTTCTAGTTGTTCAATACCAATTCAGATCCCATTAGGCAAGATTTTTTAATGCAATACAATCACAAGAATAATGTAAGAAACTTTCCTTTCCCATGCTTCAGAAACATCCTAGTTTGAAGTAGGAAAACATGCTGTCATATTATGGCTGGGATTATACAAATCACACACTCTGAGCTTTTTGTTTTTTCTTTTTTACCATAGCTTTTTGTCTACTTGTATTGGATATTATCTATCTATGCTACATGAAAGATGGGTTTTACCGCACATCAACCAGAATAGTAATATTCAGATACTTTAAACAAATACAATAGTTTCTCTGTCTGAATTAAAAATTTCTAGACTGATAAGTTAATTCTCAAATTAGTGTGATAGTGCTTCCGGGGGCGGGACTATCCAAGATGGCTGCATTTTATCTAGGCTCCGTCTCACTCTAAACAAACTGGAGCTTTTTTACATCAACTGCTACTGCTGCACACCAGCTTTAGAAACCAGCAGAGTGAGTGACTGACGGGGGCGCTTTTCTCATCTCTCCAGAGGTCCGAGGCTGCTTTACAGCCGCCGTTATATGCACCACGGCCACCAGTTGACCCTCACCCTTATGGGACTGCCGAGACTTGCCGCCGAAAGCTCCGATCCCGCCTCCTACCATAGGAGGATACTTACCAGCACAGAGCTGCATGGCCATGCCGCGGAGAACCCGGACGCCTCCTGAGATCACAGGCCCCTGTCTCCCGAACACATAGCACGTCCCAGAGCCGCACAGCAACAGTGCGGAAGACCCGGACGCTTCCTGTAATCACAGGCGCTTGTCTCCTGAATACATAGAGCGCCCCGGTGAGCACTTCCCGCCTTTTTCACTCGACTTCTCTTTGTGCCCACCTGCCTGCCCATGGCACATACTGTGAGCCCTCCTGTGACCACGCTAAGACAGCCGCGGAGGGCGCTCACCCGAACTGCATCGGTCACCGACTGCTTCGGTACAATGCCTGGCCTGGACCTTTACTCTCACAAGACCGAGGTGAGATTGCATCGGAATATAGGGGAGTCGGTGGGACAGTCAGACCTTTATTACGGTCTCCAGACCCATATATAAAAATCGCCATTTTGCCCATATCCCAGTGCAGACAAGAAGATGAGGGCGGGAAAATCGCCATGTTGCCTGCTCTCCAGCACAGACAGAAGGATGAGGGCGGGAAAATCGGCCACCTTGACACAGCACTCCCCTAAACCTTTCTCTAATCAAGTATTACCACATACTTGCCTATAGTGTGGTCCGCACTTCTACGTCCGCTACATACAGCTCAGTAGAGGTGCTCCACTAGACGCAGAGACCTCCTTACTTACAATCAATAGGGGTTTCTAGGCTATAAAGTGTCACTGCCTACTACAGCACAGATATCTCAATCGCATGAGACAACCTCTGTCTACACACCAAACCGGTCATCAAAATAGAATTCAACTTTTTGGACCAGACATAAATACCTAGAGTGATCCCTTACATTCAGAGTGGAACTTATTACAACCAAGAAAACTTTCTATGTTTAATTGGAAAGGTTTCAAACAACAGCATATTCTGCTAATAAGGGTCTCTCCCTTATTTATACACCAACAGTGCCATTGAATGCGCCATACTGTCTACCTATCTCTAATGTAGCCTTACTTGCAACTGTTCAGCCGTCAACTGCCTTGTAAAGTTCTGACTATCTACCTATCCCATGGCTCATGGATAAATTATTCACACCCAACCCATCAGCTAAACAAAAGAAAAATCTGCCAAAAACAAACACCCCTAACCAGCCACCTATTGGTACCCGCTCTAAACTCAAAGAACATATGGCATCCGCCTCTAACAAACGGACTGCCATGTCGCAATCTCCTTCCTCAACCCCGACATGGGACACAACCAATCCTATTCCAGTGGTCTCCAGCCTCCAGCTCCACCAACTCATCTCCACTGGGACACCTACAGGCTTCTTCAATCGCTCAAGAAGTATCTAATTTAATTATGCCCCTACTCGACAAAAGATTTGATCTATTCCAATAGTCTGTTAATTCAGCTCTCGCTCATATCACAAGCCTCACTCAGAGTCAATGAGCTAGAAACACGCACTAACTCCTGTGAAACACGTCTTCCAACTTCACCACGAATCTTCTTTCCACACTCAACAACTTCAACAGCTTCAAGATAAAATCGATGAATTGGAAAATCAAAGCCGCAGGAACAATTTGTGGGCATTCCAGAAACAGTCGAGGGAGAAGATCTGACCAACTTTGTAGCCATTGACATCCCAGCCGCCCTAGACCTCGCACTTCCCCCTAACGGAGCGAGTCCATCGTATAGGTCCCGCTTCTCAAGGCAATGACAGGAGACCCCGCCCAACCATTACAAAATTTTTACATTACATATCTAAAGAAAAAATATTAAGAGCGTATCGTCAGAAACTATCTTTAGAAGTCCACGGGCACCAAATTTTAATCTTCCAGGACTTCTGTGCAGCAGTGACGGCTAAGCGAAAGCTGTTTACTCCCATCTGCAAAGCTCTAGTAGAACAAAATTTCAAATACTTTACCCGGCCAAACTTAAAACCACGATCAACGGCAGCACCACCTTCGTCACCGACCCAGTGGCAGCTGAAAGTCGTCTCCTACAGGATGAACCTGTTAGAGACGGATGTATGTTCAACTATAGAAGAGACACCTGGTGCTCTCTTTGCCTGTTGTTACTACCTGGTTTAAAATGTTTTGTTTATCTTGCATGAATGCAATTCTCCTTATATGTGCTTTTTCTTTTCAGTTTTCTACCTCTTTCCTTCTCCCAGGGGGAGCGGACCGCCTATCGCCATCAATCATCCAGCTCCACCTGCTCGCTGGGACAGGTTGACTGGAAAACGCACGATGCTGTTCCTTTACTTCGTGGGAATGGGATGAGTACTAACCTATCTACTTTGACCTCCACACCTACCACTATTGACACAGTCAAGATCTATTCATAGAATGTATCAGGTCTAAGTTGCCCAAAAAAGCGCAAAAGCGTTCTTCACCCATATCAAACGAACCCGCCCAGATGTCATATTTCTCCAGGAAACCCATTGGCGGGAGGAGGACGGCTGCGAACTACAAGCCCCATGGAATAATCGTTGTATCTCAGCTAATTTTTCCACCAAATCCAGGGGAGTAGCTATCATCTTGACCAACTCAATAAAATATCAGAGGGCCGATACCTATACATGACTCTGCAAATTGAGGACTCGCTCAATTGGTTCCTCAATTTCTACGCCCCTAATTCCCCTTCTCTAGAATTTTTTTCACAAATTTAATCGTGGGGGGGATTTTAACACTGTACTTTCCTCGGCACTAGACAGATCATCTCCCACATCCACAAACTTCCGTGCTACGCAGAGTCTCCTTCACATGATGCAGAACTTCCATTTGTGTGACCCCTGGAGGGTACCACACATAAACGACCGGGATTATACTTTCTTTTCTGCGGTTCATAAGTTTCTCCCGTATCGACCTATCCTTAATATCCGACCCCCTATTTCACCAGGTGCGAACAACACATATCAACACTATCGCTATTTCAGACCATGTCTCCATCGAGAGATGCTTATCCTTGGATGTCCCCCGAATGAGGGATAGACACTGGAGATTTCCATCATATTTAATAAACTCCTCTGACTTCCATTCTTATTTAGTGACGAACTGGAACAACTTCATAGACCAGACCTAATGCCAGGTAGACCCCACCCGCCTTTGGTGGACATCCAAGGCGGTGATGCGAGGTCACACCATAGCAGATGTTTTACTTCTACAAAAGCGTGCCAAGCAAACTTATACAAAGCTATTAGAGGCCATAGATTATATCTGACACATCCAGACGAACCACATAGACAGGCTTACATCGATGCCAAGCACATTTTGGACACCCACACTCTGACACAAGCCAAATGGCAAATAGAGCACACTAGAAACCACTTTTTCCGCTGGGGAGGAAAATCGGGCAAACTTTTAGCACGGCTTAGCCGCACTCCCCTAAGCAATGTATTCTACAAATTAGACACCCACCCACAGGTCAGGTCATAACAAATAATAAAGAAATTATTGACGCCATCTTCCACTATCACTCCACTTTATATCAGGAAAGGCCTTACCAATCTCAACCCACATGGGACCTACTTAATCTCACCCAGCCTCCTAAATTAACGGCAGACCAAACAGATTACCTATCAGCCCTTATTTCCCACCAAGAAGTCAAGGAAGCCATCCGGTGTATATTAAAAAACCCTCCAGGGGGAACTGACCCCAATCTTAACAGACCTCTACAATATTATTTATCAAGATAATACACCAATGGCCTTCTTCCAAGAGGCCTGCACTGTCCTTATTCCCAAACCTAAAAGGGATCCTGAAGACATAGGTCCAATTTCACTCCTTAACACTGATTATAAAATTCTAACTACAATCCTATCTAATAGAATACAGAGCTTCCTCCCACAACTGCTACCTGTATCACAGTTGGAGTTTGTGAGAGGACCCCACTCAACCCTGGGGATCCGAACAGCCATAGCGGCATCATTTGCGGCCTCTACTACCACATTCCCCACTACAATGCTTCTCAGCTTAGACGCTGAGAAAACATTTGACTCTGTCTCTTGGAGATTCTTAAACAACTCCCTAAGGTACAGGGGCATTGGGAACACTTTTCTTGATTTTTTTAAAATCTACAATCTAACACGACAAAATTCCTCTCAATAAATGATCTGAACTCCCCCCATATGAAAATATTTTGTGGAGCCAGACTGGGCTGTCCACTCTCCCCCGTTCTGTTCGACATCGCACTTGACCCTTTCCTCCGTTACTTACATACGTGGAACGGATTTCAGGGCATACAGATTGGCAGTATGGAGATACGATTATCTGCCTTTGCCTACTACTATTCATTTCCAAACCACAAAACTCATTGGCTCGGCTGCTGACCGACGTAGAGCAGAAGGGGGAACTACTTGGGGTTTAAAATCAATATTGACAAGTCAGAGGCCTTACTACTATCAGGCCCATCCTACCCACTATGGACTAGTACTTTCGCATTAAAGTGGCAAAAATCCTCAATAACTTACCAAGGAGTCCAAATTACCCGAAACTCCTCCAAACTATATTCGACGAACCTTGACCTCTTTATAAAATTTCTTAAGGACAGACTTAATGCCTGGTCAGGCTTTTTACTGTCTTTTGCGGGCAAGGCAAACCTTTTAAAATTGGTATTGTTCCCAAAGCTCCTGCACCTTTTCCAAACACTCCCACTATATTTACCACCCCGAGATGAGAAATTGATAGACTATTTACCTCATTTATTTGGAACGGTAAACGCCCCCGTGTTCCCTATATTATATTACGCCAGCCCAAATCTCATGAGGCATTAATTTTTCAGAACCTAAGCTTTATAACTTATCCGCGAACTTATGTATCCTACATGATTGGTTCTCTGGATCCTGCAATTACTCACCAAGAGACTTGGAAGCTTGCCTACATGCACATACCTCCTTAATAATTCTCTAACATCTCCCCTACAGCGCTCTCCCCCAGAAAGTGAGAGAAAACCCCCTATTTATGGCCCCCTGGAAAACATGACATACTGTATGTAGGCACCGAGGCCTCTCGGCAGAATTTTGTCTGAGAATTAGATTTCTCAAAAACTCAACCTTCCAAAATGGTCCTCATACAATTTTCAAACCCTGGGCAGGAAAAGGTCTTTCCAAATTGGGTGACCTAGTGGACACCCAGGGAAAGAAAATATTAATGTTTAATCAAGTATGTACTAAATTTGATTTTGTACGTCCACATCTATTCCATTTCTTACAATTCCAAAGTTACACAATATTGGCACTTGGCTCTTTTGGGAGGGCGGATTGAGAGGACACCCTGCTTACCACACTTTCCAAGACCCCAGATTTGCGGGGACACATTTCAAAATTTTATTCACAACTAAGATCTCTGATAGATTATGAATCCATATCCACAGGCCTCTATAGGTGGAATAATGACATTCCAGATTTGTGGACGGAGGCCATAGTGGCAGCTCATTCCCGACTTCTTACACTCATGCCCAGCGTCTCCTATTGGGAAATGTCCTTGAAAATTATACATAAAGGCTATATATCCCCAAACCGCCAATTTTTTATGGGAGGAAGCTCCTCGCCAGCTTGTCGCAGGTGTGGAGAAACTGTGGCAGACCTGTTCCACTGTTTTTGTCTCTGTCCAATAAGCCGAGCTTTTTGGAAACGCGTACACCGCTGTGTTCGAACCCACACGTCCATTGGTATCCCCCTCTCGACAATGTGGGGCCTTTTCGGAATCCTGGATACAAATCCACAATTATCACGTCATACTAAAAAACTCATCTGCAAATCGGCCGCTGCCCATAAAACTATATTACAGACATGGATGGGTCCTACACACCCGTCGTTACGTAACTTTTTGGATTAACTATCGTTTTTGCTGCGAATGGACTGTGTAGACTCCTCCATCCAGAAAGAGTTGACCATCATGGGATTTTTCTTGACTTGGCAACCCATCACCGACATTCTCCCAGCACATATAAGAACTGACACGCTGACCTATCCCCACCCGGATCTCCATACTCACTCCCCCCTCCCCCTTTATTTTTTTTATTTATTTTTTTATATGAACTCTTCTGGTTAGTTTACCTAACAAAAACCTTTCTGTGCGTACCTAACTATCTAGTGCAGTGATTGCCCATGTTATCAGCGCGGTAATCCGCTCCACTCCTGTTAGATTGAATTCTTGATTCCTTGCAGATTTACACTTCGTCATGTGGAACCACTCTTCAAGACTAGGATCTCATATATGGGCTCTGTACATGTTTTTCAAAATCTAGTTTGTAATATTTGAGGATGACTTCTTATAAGCTGTTATACTCCAGATTCTCTAACCCTCCTTTTCCCCTTAAGTGCCCTCCCCCCTTTTTTTGTTCTTTTTGTTTTCTTAGTGCCCCATGTTGGGGACATTGTTCTTACCTTGAAAATGTTAATAAAGATATTATTAAAAAAAATAGTGTGATAGTGAACAGGATAATTGGCACAGGCTTCTGAATAACAGTTCAGAAAACACAGCCAAGAAGTGATGAATTCAATGTTTGCAATTTTATTATATTCTGGCTGTAGACTCTGAACATCTTATGATTTACATGTACAGTAATCACACATGTAAATCAAGTTTTTCCTTTGAGACCACCACAATGCAATGGAATTAGAAAGCTTTGGAAAGTTCTGTCTTTATCCAAGCTAGTAGAGTGCATTCTAAGAATTTCCAGGTCATCTGTTGCTCAATATAGTAC
The DNA here is from genome assembly GCA_025379985.1 of Phyllomedusa bahiana. NCBI lineage: Eukaryota > Metazoa > Chordata > Amphibia > Anura > Hylidae > Phyllomedusa > Phyllomedusa bahiana. The sequence continues at coordinate 54,069 of JAODAL010008562.1, read as the reverse complement.
ATACAGTAGGTTCTTAAAGTGTTTATGGAGCAAGTTAATTTTTACACCCTTGTTCAACTTTGTTAGAATGCTGGTGGCCCTGAAGGGAGGTTTTTAATAGCAGATTGTAGTCCATGACCTTTTTAATTTGATTACACTAAAAAGGTCATGGGTATATGAATAATTGTTTTTATTTAGACCATTGTATTCTAGCAGTGTACACTGTTATTGTTGAAAAACAATTATATGTCACTTTGATTAAAAGGTTTACTTACCATGCTGTTTCACTGAGTCACAAGCAGCTTTTCATCCTCTGCCTCATCAGGCTGTGGTTGGTTCTATAGCAGCGATTAGCATATTTGGCTTTTCTGTAACTAGCTGAGGCATTACATAGATGTTAGTGCAGGAGATGTTATCTAAAGTAAACAAAGCTACAAGTGTTTTGAGGAGTGAAAACAATTGCTTATCTGTAAACAAAAGCTTATCTTGTTAGAGATAATGAGTCTATTCTGAGAGTGGAGAGTGAGCTTCATTCATAGTGATGTTACTCCCTGCTCTCTGTCTAATCAGAAAGAAAGATTATGGACTTAACCAGAGAAACCTGTGTGCACTCAGGGGAGATAAAATCTCTCTGATCTCATGACCAAGGTAAAATCAAAAGACTAATGTATTTGAAAAAAGTCTTCAATTACCTGTTCCTACATGATAAAAGCAAATCTTTGTAGTGAGAAAAAACCCTTTAATGACATGTTAAAACTTATCAATGCAATTAAATGTCTGTACATTAAGTGCAGCCAACATACATCTGCTTCCTTTCAAAGTGCTGTTGATTACAACCTGTTGTTGGACTGATTATCTTTATAATTCTTAGTGACAGAGATGTCATAGTTCTTTACAGGTCTTACTTGCCCTTTCAAGCCACATTATATTAAACCCTTAGTACACCATGATGTATGACTAGCTCATGGTGGTGCTAAGGGAGTATAGAGTGGGCTCACTTGCCAAGCCTGCTTCATAAGCGGCAAATGCTGGCTGTTAATTACAGCTGACATCCGCTGCTATCAGCAGGATCCGAAACCGGTTTAGATTCCTGCTGTTTTATATTTTAGACGCAGCGATTGTGGCCGGTGTGTCTATATGCTGTGCACCATTTCACCCCCGACTTGACAGCCCCCACTTCAAGAGCTATGGGGGCCGAGCAGTTGCAATGGCAGCCAAAAAGCTGCACTGCACCTCTTTCGTCTAATATAACTCTTAGATTGGTCCTGACATTTTTTCTTTTAGTAAATACTTATGTTATACTTCTGCTATGAAATTTTTTCCTGAAACCGTTAAAAGGGGGTCCAAACAACATAGAGATCTATCTCCAGTATTTAATGGGGAATACACTAGTATATATTCGATATAAAATCCATGGGCCCTTTAAAAGGTCCCCATTTTTTGTCCAATGCTTCGTTAAATTTGTTACCTATATATATTTTCACAATGGAAAAGGAAGGCAATCACTGGGACATGCCATTGCTTACTGGAGTGGGGACCTGATCACCAGTACCCCAAAGAGCTCTATTACTAACTGTCGCTATCCTTCATTATTAACATGTTCGGGTTAACATAGGGATAAGTGGTACTATTCTGAAGGTCCTGTGCTGTAGTTCCATAGGAAGTATGGTTGGTACTACAATATGAGGAATAAAATGATTTAACATACAATACTGGCTCTGCATTATGTTATATCTAATTTTGGCAGTCAGAGTGACTCGTCCAGACACAAATTTTGTTATCCTGTGAGATACACTTCTCTTTCTCAGTCTGACAGGCAAGCCACCAATTGGTTGCCTGATTTTCAATAGTAGACTTCAGTATTAAAGGGGTTTTCTCATTATGCAGTTTCACAGAGCCACGACCAGCTTTAGACTTGCACTATTCAGGCTGTGGGTGGATCTGTAGAAGTGATTGACAGATAAGCTCTGATATTCCTAGCTATTTTTGCTACACAGACATGCAGGAAATGTATAACGTGCACTCTACAAGACTGCAAAGCTCTACAGGATGAAAGCTTTTCATTTAGTTAAGCAAAATCAGTTGCTAGAGATAAGACTCTGCAGGTGAGTCACCATGGTCAGAGTGATGACAGCTTGGAGCGATGAGAGGGAGCGGAGAGAGGTGGTCGGTAACTAGAGAAACGTGAGTGCTCTAAGAGGAGATAAAATCTTCACCTCCTGACAGAAGCAAAATCAATACCATTGTATTTGGTAATAGTCTAAATTTACCTTTCCCTACTTGATAAAGGTTAAACATTGTAGTTAGAAAACTCCTTTAACTGTTCTTTTAGTCTTGTGCTATAGTTCTAGAGGAATTACAGTTGTTACTACAGTAGGATGGATAAAATCATTTTGCTCCCAATATTGGCTCTGTATCGTATAAAATCTAATATTGGCGGCCCTACCCAATTGGCAGCCTATGGCATACACTCCTTTTCCCTTCATATCTGGGAGGCTTCTGTTTAGTTGCCTGATTTTCTATGTTCTGCCCCTTGTCACATCAGTCCTTGCTCTTATCAAGTGAAAAGACGTCTCTCTTAAAGAAAAAATAACCATTTCCTAGTCATTACTGAGCTGAATCCTGCTATGAAGAAGATGTGCTATGTGAATCCTGCTATGAAGAAGATGTGCTATGTGAATCCTGCTATGAAGAAGATTCCAAAACACTGTTCATGCGACATAGTCCTCTGATGTCTGTGTCTATACTATACTAGTGCGAGGCAATACGTAAGTACTAAGTATTGATCGTATGTGAGAAAACTCATAACACAACCAGTCACATTAAGCTACATATAACAAAAGAATCTATCATTGTGATATTGTGCTTCCACACACAGCTCTCACTCTCTCATGGCTGTTGTATGGTGGTTTTGTTTTCTGCCTACCTCATCCATTTACTAGCACTTGCATTATTAAATTGCAGCATGCTATGACCAAGGGCCAGTTATTGGCCTTAAATGCTTAAGTGTGTGATCCTGCGTTTCATGTTTTTTTAAAAATCCGCAATAAAGTCATTTTAACTTGATGGATGAGGTGCTGATGTTTTGGATTTTTTCAGTGAATGCTGGAAAATCATGGTAGCCACACAAAATATTGACACTTTGGGCACAATATGTCCATTTTCACTTAAGGGTGCACTCACTTTTGGTACTAGCAGTTTAGAGATTTATGGCTGTGTGTTTAGTTTATTTTGAAGGCACATCAAATTTACACGGTTTTACAAGCTGTATATTGACTACTTTACATTGTAGCAAAGTGTCATAGCTTCAGTCTTGTCCAATGAAAAGATATATTTACAAAAATGTGAGGGATGTACTCACTTTTGTGAAATACTGTATATGTACAGTAGGGAAAATAAGTACTGGATAGACTGGCGATTTTGTTTTGTTTTCCCACCTACAAAAAATGGAGAGCTTTGTAATTTTTATCATAGGTACACTTTAAGCATGAGAGACCGAATATAACAAAATAGAGAAAATCACATTGTCTGATTTTTAAATAATTTTCATTTTATTGCATGAAATAAGTATTTGATACTATAGAAAAACAGAACTTAATATATGGCACAGAAACCTTTGTTTGCAAATACAGAAGTTAGATGTTTCCTGTAGTTTGCACACACTGCAGCAAGAATTTTCAGCCTAACCGTAATCTTTGAGATTGTGGTCCCAGCTCTATTCAGGTCCTTGGCCAGGTCCTCCCATGTAGTGCTGGGGAGATTACTGACCTTTCTCAGCATCATCCTTACCCCACGAGGCAAGATCTTCCATGGAGACCGAGGAAGATTGACAGTCATCTTGTGTTTATTCCATTTTCTAAGAAGTGCGCCAACAGTTGTCTTCTCACCAAGCTGCTTGTCTGTAGCCCAGCCCACCCTTGTGCAAGTCTACAATTTTGTCCCTGGTGTGTATAGACATCTCTTTGGTCTTGGCCATGATGGAGAGGTTGGTGTGTGATTGAGGCATTCTGGAGCTAAATGTTCTGCCCTGTTTCGGAATACTTGGTCTTCTTTGCAGGTCATGACCCTTTGGTCCTCCTACAGGAGATTCACCCAAAACACACAGCTAAAAACATACAAAGAGAATGATTAAGAGCAAAGCATTTGACCATTCTGAAGTGGCTTCCTTGAGCCCTGATCTAAATCCTACTTAACATCTGTGAAAGGAGCTAGAACAGGCAGCGCTGAAAAGCTGAGACAGCTGGAGCACTTTGCTCACAAGAAGTGGGCCAAAATACCTGTGGACAGAAACCTCATTGAGAATTACAGAAATTATTTGTAGTGATTGCCTGAAAAGGTTGTGCAACACAATATTAAGTTAAAGGGGTTTTGTCATGATCTCATTTCATACCTCCTGCATCCAGCTCTTCAGCTCTGTGTGCTCAGGAGGCATGTATGATTTGTTTGAATTGCTTATCATGTGACCCAGCAGGATGACATCATCATGCCTTTCCTCTCTCTAATCAAAGAATGGTCTGTTTATGTAAAGCATTGTGAGTAGCTGAGAGGTAAAGTTTTCACCTCCAGGCACAAGGGTCCTAGGTTTAAATCCCTGCAGGAACCAAACCTATGCTTTTATTTCTCTTTATCAATGCCCATACCTCATTGAGGTTTCTTTTTTATTTATTTGCACTGTTTGACGAATTACTAAGGAGTACAGAGGACGGGAGTAGAGTGACAACACCTGGGGTTTGAACACTCCGTAGCTGTCTGAGAGGAGAAGTGATGTCTGAGCATGTGCGACCAGGAGTGAGGAGCTCTCAGCCCTGGTCGTATCCCCTGGAGACGAGCTGTAAACAATGGATCACTAAAGGAGCAGCTAAAACAAAAACGATGCAGAATTTTTAATAATAATGAATGGTGAAAATTTTTATTTAGTTTGCAAGCTTCCCACATCAATTTTACTTTGTGGCAAAACCCCTTTAAGCGGGCCATCCTTTTTGTTTCGATCAGTTTAATTAGTTTGTCTTTTAAAAATTTTCGGTTGAACCACTATTCAGAAACATTTTAATTGGTTGATTTTGTTAATTTTAAATGTATTATTACTTTTGACAGTTGCAAGTTATTAGTGTTCATCATGTTTTATTTTTTCTTTAATGGAAGGGTACCAACAATGTTTGTCCATGTCTGTATTTACTTTTCATATTGTTCCCCTCTCCTATAGGGTCAGAAAAAGCCCAAAGTTTAATGGGAAATACAGCCATAGTCTAGTCTGTAGGTGTGATAAGACCCAGCAGCATCTGCAGTTACATGGCCCCAGTAATCACATGACCATTGGGCCAAGAAGGAAGAGGCCTGAAGGCTCATCACTGGAGAGCCTCACTGCTGATAACAGCTGGTTTTATGCTTCCAAGTCTGCACAATCACTCTGCAGCTGCAAACTTTCGAGGTTATTCCAGAACATCCTTACAGAATTATATGCTGACCGCCTAGACATTTACAGGCAATAGCCGCTTAGGATATGGTTAAGGTCTAAATGTTGTTAGTTAAGATGTGAATTTTGTCATCTTTGTCAGGAGATTAACTATAGAATGGTCAAATATAACTAGAGCTGTCATACATTTTCTTCCCAGCCATGTAAATGACATCATGCTTTAGCTGCTTTGCCTAAATAATCTTAAGAAAATAATCTGCTTTGTGATGGAACTTTTAAAAATCACACACACACACACATCAACAATAAGTGGAATATTGCTAAACACTGGAAAACTTGGAAGAGATAAGCAGACATTATGAAACTGTTCAGACAAATAGAAAAAAACTAAGACATAGCATAAATCCTTTTATGGTTTTTAGAAGCCACACATATTTTCTCTTGTGTATCCAATGTTATTTCAGCTATTTATTTTTAGAAAGGAGAATTAATGATGCAATATTTAATACTATTTACCATGTTATACTCTTAGAACTACACATTTACTACCAACATTGCTTGGAGATGGTGTCTGGTCCTAAAGCAAAATCCCTAACCCTGCTGGCCTGCAGTGGTGTAGCTATAGGCGAGGGAAGGGTGCAGAGTTGCACAGGTTGGGCCACCTCAAACAGGGCCGGGACAAGACATTTTGGTGCCCTCGGCAAGTACAGTCAATGGCGCCCCCCCTCCCAATACAAATTGCACCCCCCACCCTAATTCCTCTCACCCCTTCGCCAAGTCCTTTCACTAATTTTCTGCACTTTCCCACATAGATCCTGCCCCATCCCCTCAGCAGTCATGCACAATGAAAAACAGCAATGACAAATTTGCGTTTTAAAAAAACGCTCCCCTCCCTATGACAGTGTAATACCCTAAATAACAGTCACTAAATAATCCACGATACATGGAGCAAATCTACCAGACGAAGGATTGTTACTAAAAACACTCCACAAGCCAAGACCCAAAACATTATACTTAAGGATCAAATAATCCTGCCAGACCTAACCGAACGCGACCACAACATGTGACCATCAGTTGTACACAGGCTCTGATTACATTACCACCGCCATACAGTGACCATATAGTGGTAGATACTAGTTGTATGTAGATGCTCTGCGAAAATATAAGGGATTACACTGAGTTACATTTAGTGACTTACAGGAGACGTCTTTTCTGATCAGCGTCGTTCACTTTCCTTTTCTTCTCTATCCAGTTCACACCTTCATGCTGATTTGCTCCGGCCACGACTCATCCCTGAGGATTTGGACAAAAACTATCTTAGAATCCCCACATTTCCAGTATCTCCTTAATTATAGGTATATAACTCCCCTCCATTAGACAGGTATATATGTCCCCTCAATTAGGCAGGTATATAAATATGCCCTCTCAGTCAGACAGGTATACATATATGTCTCCTCAGTCAGGCAGGTATATAGATATAGGGGCACTCTCAGGCTGGTATATAGATATAGGGGCACTCAGGCAGGTATATAGAGGCACTGAGGCAGGTATATAGCTATAGGTGCTCATGCAGGTATATAGGGGCACACAGGTAGGTGTATAGCTATAGGGGCTTAGGCAGGCATATAGGGCAGGCATATAGGGGCTCAGGCAGGCATTATAGGGGCTCAGACAGACATATAGGGGCTCAGGCAGGCATATACGGCAGGCTTATAGGGGCTCTGGCAGGCATATAGGGGCTCAGGCAGGCATTATAGTGGCTCAGGCAGGCATATAGGGCAGGCATATAGGGGCTCAGGCAGGCATTATAGGGGCTCAGGCAGGCATATAGGGGTTCTGGCAGGCATATAGGGGCACTAAGACAGATAAAAATAACATTAATACTCACCTTACCTGCTTCCCGGCTGCGCGCTCCTCTTCTTTACCGGCAGCGCGCTTCTCTTCTTTACCGGCCGCGCGCTTCTCTTCTTTACCGGCCGCGCGCTCCTCTTCTTTACCGGCCGCGCGCTCCTCTTCTTTACCAGCCGCGCGCTCCTCTTCTTTACCAGCCGCGCGCGCCTCGTCTTTACCAGCCGCGCGCTCCTCCGGCAGCTCCTCGGGCACACAGCCTATGATAGGCTGTGCGTCTGAGGATAGGCAGCGTCGCGATGACATCACTTCATTGCGACGCTGCCCAGCAGAGGCGCACGGGGCCGCGGTGGGTCCTCAGCACTATGAGGACCCGGTGGCCCCGCTGTGTCGGACCCATAGACAGTCCGACACTGTCTGTGAAGCAGGGAGCGCTCGCTCTCTGCTCCACAGAAGCCCTCAGCTGTATGTGCGCCCAGCGGACGCACATACAGCTAAAGAGGCCAACGGCGCTCCAGGCCCACGGCAGCGGCCTGGAGCCCGGCGAAGTTCGGGGCCCCTATCTGCGCCCCTAAGGGCAGGGCCGGGACAAGACATTTTGGTGCCCTAGGCAAGTACAGTCAATGGCGCTCCCCCCCCCCCCTCGCTCCCAAAAAAATTGCACCCCCCCACACTAATTCCTCTCACCCCTGCGCCAGGTCCTGTCACTAATTTTCTGCACATTCCACATAGATCCCATCCATCTCCTCAGCAATCACTGCACAATGAAAATCAGCCCTGACAAATTTGCGTTTTAAAAATCGCTCCCCTCCGTATGACCGTGTAATATCCCTAAATAACAGTCACTAAATAATCCACCGATACATGGAGCAAATCTACCAGACGAAGGATTGTTACTAAAAAACCCTCCTACAAAACCAAGACCCAAAAGTATTACTACTTAAGGATCAAATAATCCTGCCAGACCCTGACCGAACGCGACCCCCACATATGACCATCAGTTGTACACAGGCTCTGATTACATATACCACCGCCATACAGTGACCATATAGTGGTAGATACTAGTTGTATGTAGATGCTCTGCAGAAATATAAGTGATTACACTGAGTTACATTTAGTGACTTACAGGAGACGTCTTTTCTGATCAGCGTCGTTCACTTTCCCTTTTCTTCTCCATCCGGTTCACACCTTCATGCTGATTGCTCCCGGCCACGACTCGTCCCTGAGGATTTGGACACAAATATCTTAGAATCCTCACATTTCCAGTATCTCCTTAATTATAGGTATATAAGTCCCCTCCGTTAGACAGGTATATATGTCCCCTCAATTAGGCAGGTATATAGATATGCCCTCTCAGTCAGGCAGGTATACATATATGTCTCCTCAGTCAGGCAGGTATATAGATATAGGGGCACTCTCAGGCAGGTATATAGATATAGGGGCACTCTCAGGCAGGTATATAGAGGCACTGAGGCAGGTATATAGCTATAGGGGCTCAGGCAGGTATATAGGGGCACACAGGCAGGTATATAATTATAGGGGCGATATCAGGCAGGTATATAGGGGCTCAGGCAGTATATAGAGATAGGGGGTCAGGCAGGCATATAGGGTTCAGCAGCATATAGGGGCTCAGGCAGGCATATAGGGGCTCAGGCAGGCATATAGGAGATAGGGGCTCAGGCAGGCATTATAGGGGCTCAGGCAGGCATATAGGGCCAAAGAGGCAGTATATAGGGGCTTAGGCAGGCATATAGGGGCTCAGGCAGGTATATGGGAGCTTAGGCAGGCATATAGGGGCTCAGGCAGGCATATAGGGGCAGCTTAGGAGCCCGGCATTAGGGGTTCAGGCAGGCTATTGGGGGTCAGGCAGGCATATAGGGGCTCGGGCAGGCATATAGGGTCAGGCAGGCATATAGGGGCTCAGGCAGGCATATAGGGCAGGCATATAGGGGCTCAGGCAGGCATATAGGGCAGGCATATAGGGGCACTAAGACGGGTAAAAATAACAACATTAATACTCACCTTACCCGCTTGCTGGCCGCGTGCTCCTCTTCTTTACCGGCCGCGCGCTCCTCATCTTTACCAGCCGCCCACTCCTCTGGCAGCTCCTCGGGCGCACAGCCTATGACAGGCTGTGCGTCTGAGGAGAGACAGCGTCCGACACTGTCTGTGGAGCAGGGAGCGCTCGCTCTCTGCTCCACAGATGCCCTCAGCTGTATGTGCGTCCAGCGGACGCACATACAGCTAAAGTGGCCGACGGCGCTCCAGGCCTATGGCAGCGGCCTGGAGCCCGGCGAAGTTCAGGGCCCTGTCTGCTCCCCTAAGGGACAGGCAAAGGTAGGCGCCCTAGGCGATCGCCTACCTCTGCCTACCCGTCGTCCCAGCCCTGACCTCAAACGCACCATTGACTTATAGTTGGAGGACATCATGTTAAAGATGTTGCATTGCAGTAAGTGAATTTCAAGTTACACCTCTGCTCACCTGTTATGTAATTCATTGTCATACAATCATTATTACATTACAGCCTTTGAACCCCCTCAAGCAGATAACATGGGCCACCGTGCTTGGGAACCCAGGACCGTTTAGGTAAACACTCTGCTTTTCAAAATGAGAATGGTGCAGACATAGGGCCAAATGTGATTTTCAGAGATTGGTTACAGCTGTAACCTCTGCTACTCCATTGTATAACTTCAAGAGTAATATGTTAGATAATGTCTATTCAAAGCAGACAGGAGACTGCATATCAGGGAAGTAAGTAAAATATACATAAAAAGGTCCATATCTGATAGTCAAAAAGTTGATTCCATTACTGCTCTCTGTTTATAAATGTTCTACAGTGTTCCATTTTTTTCTATGTTCAGAGACCACAAACGTGTATATGCCAAGTCCTTTTCTCTGGATACAACTGTTTGTGGTCTAGGCTATGCTCTGTAAGCTAAAAGCATTAGCAGCAACTAGACAGATCTGTTTGCTACTTTGCTACAGTGTGTCAGTGCCCACGAAAACGGGTTTTAATATTTGCGGGAAATAAAAATGGCCGGGGTACAAACACAGGGAGGCAGGTGGATAGCAAAGGTCCCAGGAAAAAAAGGGGTTTGGGCTGTTTGGGTCAGAAGTGAGAGGTTAAGCGTGGAGCAAACAGAAAGGAAAAAGGGTTTACCCCGGGGTTTTAACCCCGCTTGAACAGGAACAAGGCTGGACGGAAATTTCCCAGGGAGAGGACGGGGGAAAGGGCCGGGAGCTAAGCCAATCCCAAAAAGCATTTTGAACAACAGGCTTGAGGATTTTTTAAATTTTGGAAAACCAGGAAAGGAAACAATGGAAAACCGTTGAACCCCAATCCACCATCTTAATTTAAGGGCAAACTTAAGGGAAAACACAGTAAGTTCCAAGAAAAAGTAGGAATTCTGACATTACCCCACCTAAAAAGGGGGCCCCCCTGGACGTTTCCTGATTTGGGTTTTCCCCGGGGTTTCCTTCTTAAAGAAATTGTTTAAAACAGTCGGGGGAGCATTAATTTTTATTTCCCGGGTTTCCCACGAAATTTTTCGGCCCCTTAACCTTGCCATTTAAAAAATAAGGTTTTGAGCTTTTTCCCCTAAATTTTTTCTAGAGCCCAAATTTTTGGGCTCTAGGGACAAACGCTCTTGACCATCTATTCCACTACTTCAGGAGGGGGGGAAAAACCCCCGGGGAAAAGGATTGGAAAACAACTTTTTTTAAAGTAAAAACACATGAAACCCCCGGGTGAATCTTCATAGATTGGGAGTTTGGGGCCAAAACTGCTACTGGACTGATTTTGCTGATTTTATAGGGCCCAAAACAAATTTTCTGTCCCTTTTTTGGGTTTTAAAGGAACTCAAATTTTTCAAATTTTTTAGAGAGTATTAAGGGGGGTGGGGGTTGGGTTTTTGGGGCCCTTCCTTTTCCCCCCCTGGGGGGGCTGGTTTGCAAGTTTATCTGCCACCCTTAAAAATAATTTTTTTGGGACCCCTCTTAGGTTTCCTTTAGAAAGCTGAAAATTTTTTTTTTTGGGCTGTAATGCCAAGACCCTTTTCCGGGGCCGCTGGAATATGGGGGAAAAAGCAGGAATTTGGGAGAAAAATTTGGATGGTACCCCAAAATTGGCAAAGAAAGGGTCTTTTTTGGTGGAGGAAATTTTTTGGGAAATTTTTTGGTATGAAAAATTCCCGGCCCCCCAAGGAAGCAGATAACCCGTCATCTTGTAAATGGCAAATAAAACATCGCAGGTACTTTTTCCGGGTTTTCTTTCAAAAGTTCAGATGTCCATTAGAGGGTGGTGAAAGGGGGGTTGACAGTTTAAATTATCGTTGTCGAGTCCCTGAACAAAAACTCCCGCCAAAAAATTGGTTGAAAAACTGCACCCCACGATCCGAGATAACTTTTTCAGGAAAAACCATAAAGGGGAAAAACCTTTCCCTTAATTATGAGACCCACTTTTGTTTTTGGGCAGAGGGTACCCCCGGGTTTCAGGGAAATTGAAATGGGGCAGTTTTGGTAAAGGGGTAAACTACCAGGGGAATTGTTTTTTTTCCCCTTAGGGGTGGGTGATCTCCCGATGGGGGTCCAGGGATATAGAACCCCAGGGGCGAGGGGGGCCCGGCAAGGCTGTAACAAACCTGAGGGTGAAGAACGGGGGCCCTTTGCATCTAGCACAGATGCCCACGGGATGTTACAAAATTTTTTTTACATTCCCTTTTAGAAAATTTGGGGGCCCCCAAAAAGGAATCGGGAAAAAAAATTCCCGGGTTTCTTCTCACTCTTTTGTGACCCCCAATTTTGGGAAATAAATTGGCTCCCCCTTCAAAATTCTTCGCCCTTACTGTTTAAGGATATAAAGCTGCTGCTCGTGGGGTCCACTTCTTTTTTTTTAAGCCCAAACTGTACATTTTGGTTGTGGGAGAGTAAGGATCGGTGTAAAGGGGCCTCTCTTTTCTCTTTGAGCAATTTCCTTATTTTTAAATTTTTTCCCCAAAAAATTTAGACCCCGGGAAAACAATGGTTTTTTAGGTGGAATTGAGGTGTGGAATCACTGGAACATTTTTTATAGGGGCATCGGGCCTTGCCTTTTAAGACCGGGGGCCTTTTAAAGGGAGTTTTTAAAAAGGGTTGAACTGGTTGGGGAAAAAAATACCCCAACGAGCTTAAACGAGGAGATAGACACTTGGCAAAATCAAACCCGAATTCCAGATTAAACGGGACCCATTTAAAAAACAAAATTATTTGTTGTGAGGCTCCTTGAAGATGTTGCCCCAAATTTCCTTAAAAAGCTGCAACAATAGTAGCAGTTCTTTTTTTCCCCACATCAAAAATTTCCCAATCAGAAAGGGGAAAAAGGGTCGGGAGTAAAAACCAAAAAAGGATCCAAAAAACCCCTTGTCCCCCGTTTCTGAGACAGTAGGGGCCCCAAAAAGCACATTTCCTAAAGGTTCCATTTTCCCAAAATTGAATGCGAGTTCGGGGTCAGGAAAAATTTAAATTAAGGGGCTGTATGAAACTTGCCCTTTAAGAGGAAAAGGATTTTTGTGCTTGGGGAGACCAAACAAAAGAAATTTTTTTTTTTTAGTCAACTGTGTAATATTTTAAAATTGTTTTCTGAAAAAATTCTTGAAAAAAGGTCTATAAAAATTTTGGAAAAAACCTATGAAAGTTGAACATTTTTATTTTTTGGGGGGTGGGCCATCTACTATTGCTTTGATTTTATAATTCCATTTGTAAAACCTTGGGTGAAATTACAACCAAAAGGAAATTGGATCTCTGTTAGGGAAATTTCACACTTCTAAAATTTTGATGAAAAAGAGGGTTCTCCCTAAAGAGTTCCAGAACAAGTTTCACATTTTTTCTGGTTTTCTTCATCAAATTTGGGGGAAAATCGGGGATATCGACCCAAGAAGATGACAATTAACGAAAGGGGTCCAGAAGGTCTCTGAAGATGTCTTTTGAGGGAGATTTTGGGAAAAGGTGGGGGGGGGCTTTACAAAAGGCCCAAAAAGGGCTTTTAAGCAATACTCAAAGTGCCCCAAAAAAGTGACCTAAAGGCAGTCTTCCATTGACCCCCAAAGACCCTTTTAGGGACCAGGTTGTAAGCCCTCTTTGATCTAATTTTGAAAAAATTTTTTGCATGTCGTACTTCTCCAGAAGTTCGGGATCAGTGGTAGAGGAAAAACAGGTTCTTTTTGTGATTTTATTAATTCTCTGTAAAAAATTGCAAGGCCCTTAAAGGAAACCACCTTTCCCTTTTTGACAAAAAATTTGGGAGCCCTGCGGGTTTGAAGGGGAAAGGACGGATGAACCCCTTAGCAAGGTTTTCCTCTATATAGCCCTTGGGGTTTTTACTCACCCTGCCAGGGGGTTTAGATGTTCCCCAAAGGGTAGGGGTTGCCCCGGGAAAAGAAAGTTTGGGGGCAATCGTAAGGCGGGTGGGGGGAAGCTTGTCGGCATTCTTTTTTTGCTGCAAAAAATTTCCCAATATTTTTTGTATTAAGAGGGTAGCTCCATTTTTAAAAATTGTCTTAAATTTGGGGTTTCTTCAGAGTTTTTTTCAGAGTGAGCTGTTGGAAAAAACATCCTCTGCGGGGAAAGCTTATTTTTTTGGGTTTCCCCCTTTTGAAAAAACCGGGTTCTGTGTTTTAAAAACCCAAGGTAAGCCTAAGATGACGGGAAAAGTGGGGGCGAAGTTATCAATAGGAATGACGGGGATTTTCATGGTGTTGGGTGCCAAAAATTGATTTCAGTGGTGGGGGTCTCTTTTTCCACGGGCCCCCCTGGCTCAGGGGGAAAACCCCATCAAACATTTCCCTTTTCCCCAGGGGGGTGAGAGTCCTTCTTGAGTTTAACCCCATACTTTTGGGAAAAAGGGAGATCCTTTTGAAGTGGCCATTTGCCCCAGAGTCCCCCTTTAGCGGGTGGAATTTCCCCTGGGGATAGCCAGGAATTTTATGGAAGGAAGCAATGAGGGGTACTTATTCTCTTTCTTTATATGAGGCGGGCCCGCTGAAATAGACTGGACAACTACTCTTTCAAAAATAAATCATTCTCTGAAACAATTGATTCCCCAAAACCGGGAGGCCGGGTCCATTAAAGGCGCCCCCCCAATTCTGTGGGCGGCTAGGGGGAATTTATGGGAATTGGGGCAGACTTTCCCCAGTAAAAACATAACTTTCCCGGAGCCGTTTGGGTTTTTTTTCTTTATATTCCTTTCACGTTTTAATATGGAGTCGACTTTCATAGGTTCCCCTTCCCCGAATCTCTGGAATTTTTCCCCCGGGGGGGCCCTTTGGGAAAAGGGGAAAACCCGGTTGGGGGTGCTTTGGTTTTCAAATTTTAAAGTTTGCCCATTTTTCCCGTCGTCGTTTTTGATGTCGGGTATCAAAATTTGAATGAATGGTTAATAAAATCATCCAAACCCCAAGGGGGGCCTCAACGGGGAAGTTCATCTTTTAATGTGCTGCGTAGGGCCTTTTTTAAAAAAAGAATCTTCGAAACGTCAAAAACCCGCCGGGGTTTTTCGGTTTTCCCACCTCTTGAATTCCAAAAAAATAACGCCACGGGGCCCTTTGCCCTGGCGCAAAAGCAAATATAAACCCGCTTCAGCTGTTCAAGACGATTAGGGTCATCAAACATCTGACTCATGGCGTCGATGGGAAATTTCCCGGGGATTCAGCGGGGGAATGGGGCTCAATCAAGGGGGGTGGGCCCAAAGGGAAAGGGGGTTTTTGTGTTAACCCGCATAATTTGTTTGGGCCTTAGACCCCGTCCCTTGGGGGAATGCGTTGGATTTGCATCAAAAAAATTTTAACCCAATTTTGGGTTTTGGAATCCCCGGAAAATTTTTCGCGGTCTCCCCCGAACTTTTAAAAGGGGGCCCAAATTAGGGCTAAACACAGGGGGACCAAATGGATGGTCCAGAGGCTTGTTTTTCCCCGGGGAGTTTTTCCTCCCGGTTTTGGGCTGCACGGTTTTCCCCCGTTTGCTCTTGAATGGCTTGTCCATACCTTGGGTTTTGTGGGCCATTCTGAACCCTTTTATGAGGCGCACTTTTATCTTCAAAAGCCTGCCTCAGAGGGCATATTTTCCACCGTATTTGCAGTTTTTTAAGCAGCTTGGGGTCCCAGCCCCAGCGGACTCCATTTTTTTTGGGTTGGTATCTTGTCACGTACTGGTGTATTTCTGCTGGAATCCAATGGCCCGGGGTAGGTTCAAAAAACAGGGGGGCAGGTGGGGTAGCAAGGTCCCCGGAAGGAATTTGGGGTTTTTTTCTTGGTAGAAGTGAAAAGGTTTAAACGGTGGAGCGAAAAGCAGGCAAAAGGTTTAAACCGGGTTAACTGCCCAAAAAAACAGGAACAAAAGGGTGGACGGCCGTTCCCGGGGGAGAGGGGGGAAAGAAGGGGCTAAGCACCCAAAAATTTAAGCAGTGAACAAAAAGGTTGAGGGGGTTTATATAGGGAAAAGGAAAGGGAAAAAGAAAACAAGGTGGCAACCATTTGAGAAACAATCCACCATTTAACTAAGGGGAAAATTAAGGGCCCAAAAACGGTTTGTAAGTTTTTCCCAACCCAAAATAAGGGGGATTCCTGACAGTTTATCTGGAGACCAGGATAGATCGTTTTGAGAAATTGGGTTTGGGTTGGATAAAAGTGATAAACCCCTTCCCTGCTGAAAGCGATATCCATTTACATAAAAGTGGAAGCTTCTTTATCATCTTTCTTCTATCACTATAACAAATTACCCACCGAGTATGGAAACCGTAATGAAAAAAAGAAAAAATTTTTTTAAGGGATTAAAAAAAATACAAGGTGGTGTTTTTAGAAAAGGGAACCCAAGGTAAATAAAAAATGCCTTTTTAAACGTACTTAGACAGAGTATGTGCAAATGATGATCTAAGCACCCCATAGGATACTGAAGTGTATTAATATACAAAAAACATAAAAATCCACTTTAAAAAAGGGCATCAAGGGGCAAGGTTTGGAGAAAAATTCTGGGGCCCAGGGCCCTCCAAATATTTAGATGTCCCTTTAGCAATGGCCTATGCAACCAAAATTATTTACCCACCATTAGAAATTTGGTTTATTTGGTAAATTTACAAACTTTCAGCTGATTGAAAAAAATCAAGAATAAATTCAATACCCTTCCCAAAAAACAAAAAGACTTCAAATTATCAAAAATGCCACTTTTTTGTGAGCCTGTAGCCCTCGAATAATTCAAATTTTCCGGGAAAAACGTCCTGAGTACTTAATAAAGCACCTTTTATGTTTATGACCCTGCAAATGTGATGCATCCCAGACACCATTCGGGGCAGGGATTTTAAGCCCTTACTTAGGAAAAAGGGCCTCTCTTTTAAATATTTTTTTTTGCTGCTGCAAGGCTTTTTTAAGACAACAGGGGGTTTCAAGTCAGGAAGCCATTTCAGAGTCTTCTAGGACTTCTGAAACTAAGCCTTTGGTTTTACTTGGATTTTGCCCTTTGCAGGTTTTTCAAATGCCCAAACCAAATTTTCTCACGAAGGTTTTTTTGCCCTAGATTTCTGTACTTGCACTTCATATGCTGCAGATTTCATGTACCAGAAGAAGCAGAGCTGACTCAAAGCATCACCAAGCCACTGCCATGCTTTACTGTAGGTAGGGTCTTCTTTTCAGGGTATCTTACCTCCTTAAAGGGGTTTTGCCACGAAGTGAGTTCCCCCACCCTTTTTTGCTCAGGGGAGAATTTTAAACAAAGCATCTGAGTATGAGGGCCCGGGGGGAGAGGGGGGGGGGAGTGAGTGAAGGAAAAGCAGGGGGCGTTCTAAAATTTACTCAAATAAAACATTCAACAGTGGTTCTCTATACAGCAGACACCTCATAAATGCACTTTCTCCCCACCCCTTTCAGTCCTTCACGTTCCCTTCACAGAAAGAATGCAAAAAAAAACAAGCGCCGCCAGATCCCCTGTCAGTTTAGTTGGGGTCTAAGTAAAAGGGCAGGAAATAAGGGGGACTGAGTATGCTGTAGCTCTCAAGGGGTTACTTTTTGTAATCACATATATTTAGAAAAGTGATTAAATACCATTTTGGAGGATCCCACGACAACATTACATCATGGCAAAACGCCTTTAAAGCGGAGCACTGATCCATAAACCTGCAAAGTTCCATATTTGTTTCTCCGTACCATGGAAGTTTTGGGTTTCCATTCTTTGGTGCAATAAAACAAGACTGCAATTCTGGAACTGGAAGCCTGCAGTGTGTGGGGGTTCATGCCTTCTGTGAGGAAGTTGATTCTTGAATGTCATTGGACCTTCCAACAGGACAGTCACCCCAATCATACCTTATAATCCACCAAGGCTTGGATACAGACACTCTGGAAAATTCTGGAGTGGCCGTCACAGACCCCTGTCTTGCACTCCAAACGTTGGTAATATTTGAAGAAGGAAGCATCATGCAAATTCAAGAATATTCGTAAACTGGAGATCATTACTGCATAGAGACTCGATGGGTTCCTTGGAAATGATGGTGTCTGGCTATACATAGTGTTTGCAGCAGGTCATAATAATAGCAAAAGGGTGCTCTACTAAGAAATAAAGAATCTTGTTGTGAAGTGGTTAAATAATTTTTAGACTTCAGTAGTTGTAAAAAGTGGCATTTTTGGTTGAATTTAGAGAAATCACATATTATATCAGTTGTTCTAAAAGCTTTTGCATTTTTGAAAATATATGTAATCAAAATTAACCCCTAATTTATTATGATTGTAGATGGTTAGGCAGAAAGAGGGGGCTCCCTCTTTCATCCCATCAGTGACCCTGTCATATGATCATGCTGTAGTAATGGGCTGCAATTGCAGCCAGGACCTAATAATGGCCTTCAGACCGACCATATATAAAACCTATCAAGCATTATTAGAGGCTGGGCGTAATAGTCCGCCTGTCAGTTTTGCACGGATAGGCACACAACAATATGGAATTGTTAGAACTGCACCTCTTTTATGCCTGCTTGTTACAGCCTCCCCCAGGGTTCTGCTGGTGCTTAATGGATTAAGCACCTGGGCCGATCCCTGGCTGGGGATTTAAACCTCTTCCTTTCTGTCAGTGAGTGCTTTGGTATCTTGGCTTGTTGGTTTGTGCTCTGTACTATTGGATTTCTTTGGCTCTGGAACTCAACATGGATATTTGGTAACTCTCTTGTCTCCTCCCTCAGTACTGTGTGTCCTCCTGGTGTGACCTCTGCCGTCTGACTTTGCTCTATTTGTTTTCTGGTATGTCTGTTCCCTTTTTTGTCATTAGTTTTGTCATCCGTCTGTTTGGCATCTGTTTAACTGGGAAAAAATCAGGTAGAGGTGTGAGTGCAGGGTCGCCCTTTTCAGGGTGGTTGCTGTGCATTGGCAGGATAAGCCAGAGCGAAACTAGGGTGTCCCTAACAGAAATTAGAGTGATCAAAGGTTTGCATGTTTAGTTACCATAATGGAATAAATTTCAGGAAAGGTTTAAAAAAAAATAAAAAAGGAAAAATAAAATATTAAATTCAAAAAGCCAAAATTGCAGTTTTTTTTATTCATCCCAGAAATATGTTCCAAAGTGGTATCACTGAAAAGGTCATGCTCCTACAAACCGCAAGCCTTCATACAGCTTACTGCATAAAAGAAACATTAAGGGTCTTTGAATGCAGCAGCACAAAATATTTTCTAAGGAAATTGTGCAAAATGAGCAAAACATTAAAAAAGAACCGTATACATTTTGGTATCTAAATAATTGTAACGACCTGTACAATAAAGTATTACAAGGGGTTGTCCAGGATAAGAAAAACATGGCTGCTTGCTTTGAAAAATAGCATCACCTTTGTCACAGGATGGTTCTGGTATTGCAGCTTAACCCCATTCACTGGTATTGCTGAACTGCAATATCAGGAACATCCTGTGACAGAAGTGGTGCTATTTTTCAAAGCAAGCAGCCATGTTTTTCTTATCCTGGACAACCCCTTGAGGGGGCTGAGCTGAATACATACATGATTATTTGGTACTTTTGTGGTAGTACTTTTGTTTAAGTTATAATCAGACTTGAAAAAGTACATGTCTGAGTGCAAATGGAGGATAATTCACACAATTCAAGAAAATAGTTCATATCAAAATATATTTTTGTGTATTTTTCCCAATGAGTGTTCAGATTTGAAGTAATAAATCAGAATACTTAACGTAAATTTTCATGTCTATGGTCGGCATCTCTGTGTAGTAACAACATAGTTAACAAAGCAATATAAACATTAACTATGAGGCATGCTCCACACCTGTCACCTTATCAAACAGCATAAGCTATATCACAATAATAACATATAAATCATGTATATTATACTAAATACAATCATTGTCACTCATTTACATTCTTTACAGGTTTACAGTAAAGTTAGTTTTTTCATGTCATACCACTTTAAGATATCACTCTAAAAATAAAGCATGTTGCAATTAGCTTAGGTCAGTTGTCCAAAAGTCCAAATTCCATTGCTGCTTTTGTAGATTGAGAGGAGATTCGTCGAACATCTGTTTTTTATTATTCGGCGTCTCTGTGTTTATTATTTCACGTGAGAGCTATCATGCAATACTTGTGTGAAAACCCGAGGAGAACAATAACCTATTTATCATGATTGCGAGGGGGTTGGGGGCCCCTTTTCCTTTTAAAAAAAAATTCGCTTTTTTTTGGGGATTTGTTTTTTGACTTGGGAATTTTAATTTTTAAAAACTATCCCCCTTTCTTTTTTGGGGAATTGCATAAAAAAACCCCACTTTTTAAAAGGACACCCCAAAAGGGGGTATTTGCTGGGGGAAATCCTTCCCAAAAAAAAACTAAAAGGGGACATTTTTCAAGGTTTAACAGATAATTTTTAAAATTTTCCAATGTTTTTTCTGGGGGTTTTTAAGTTTTTTCTTTTATTTGTCCTCACCCCCGGGATCATATTTTTAGGAAAACCCGGGCGGGGAAAATTTTACAAAAAAGGGGAAAGCTTGGTTACTTATCCTGCCCCAAACCCTTTATATAAAAATTTATTTGTCCCTTTCCTCCGGGGTAAATTTAAGGGAAAAATTGGGCGGGTTTACACCCAGGAAAAAAATGTTTTTCTGTTTAGGCCTCTCGTTCGCCATTTGACCCTTTTGGTCCGCGGGGAAAGAAAACCCCTCATTTGAAAGGGGAATTTTAAAAAATTTAAATTTAAATTCTTTTTAAAGGAAAACCCATTGTATCCCCTTTAAATTTTTGCATATTAAATGCAAAGATCCCAAATTTTTTTAGGGGTTGGACTCTTTTTTCAAAATAGTTTTCCGGGGGGCCCCCCAACATTTCTTTTCTTTTTTCCCTTTTTAAAAGGGTTTCCCCTGATAAAGAGCTTTTGGGCCTTTGGGTGTAAAGGGCCCTTTTAGCCCCAAATGTGTTTGGGAAAGGTTTCTTTAGGGGCTGCCTTTTTGGGGGCACGGCCCCTGGTAGTGCTTTTCCCGGGGGCCTGCCCAAAATTTTGGGGGACGGGGAGGGGGGGGAAAAATTCCCTGCCCCAAAAATTTTTACCCCCCCCCCCTTTGTTTTCCACAAATTGTCTCAACCATGTAGGGGGGTTTGGTTTCTGGGGGACTTAGGGGGCCAAAGATTGGGAAGTTGTGGGGAATCTGTTGCAATTTGGTTTTGAGGGAAATCAAAACACCTGTCCCGGGACTTAAGCTTTTGGGAAAGGGGGGGAGGGGGTTTGTATTTTTTTTTTTTAATGGGGGGGGGCTGTTTAGGGTTTCCCAAACTTGGGGGTGGTATTTTTCCAAACCTTTTCTTTTGGGGGGGGGCCTTTTTTTCCCCTACTTTACCTACAAAAAAGGTTATAAAATTCCCCCCCCTAAAGGGACCTAAAACCTTTAAATAGGGGGAAACTATTAATACCTACCTACTGGGAGAGACCTTTATACTTAGCTACCTACTGAGGGATGCCTATATAGCTACCTAATAGTGGATTTTATACATCCTACCTACTAAGGGGACCTATATACTTGTCAATCAACCTACTGAGGGGGCCTATATACCTACCTAATTACCAGAGGCCCTACCTATCTATCAGGGGTGCAATATATCTAACAGAAGCATTACCTATTAAACTTCCTGGGGGGCTACTTACCTACCTGCCAGGAGCCCCACCTACCTGGAGCCCCAACCAACTTTTTTTTATCTTATGAGAGCCTACCTTTTAAGGGGACAGCCTACAATATTTGGGCCTACCTATTTATCTAATGAGGAGTACCCAACCACCTGCCGCTTTGGATGAATAGGGCCCTGAAATTTCTGATAGCATCCCTATTTCTAGGCATGCTTTTCTGCTCAATATACAGTGGGGAAAAAAGTATTTAGTCAGCCACCAATTGTGCAAGTTCTCCCACTTAAAAAGATGAGAGAGGCCTGTAATTGACATCATAGGTAGACCTCAACTATGAGAGACAAAATGAGAAAACAAATCCCGAAAATCACATTGTCCGATTTGGAAAGAATTTATTGGCAAATTATGGTGGAAAAGAAGTATTTGGTCAATAATAAAAGTTCATCTCAGTACTTTGTTATATATCCTTTGTTGGCAATGACAGAGGTCAAACATTTTCTGTAAGTCTTCACAAGGTTGACACACACTGTTGCTGGTATATTGGCCCATTCCTCCATGCAGATCTCCTCTAGAGCAGTGATGTTTTGGGGCTGTCGCTGGGTAACACGGACTTTCAACTCCCTCCAAAGGTTTTCTATGGGCTTGAGATATGGAGACTGGCTAGGCCACTCCAGGACCTTGAAATGCTTCTTACGACGTCACTCCTTCAATACCCTGGCAGTGTGCATGGGATCACTGTCATGATGAAAGACCCAGCCACTTTTCATCTTTAATGCCCTTGCTGATGGAAGGAGGTTTGCACTCAAAATCTCACAATACATGGCCCCATTCATTCTTTCATGTACACAGATCAGTAAACCTGGTCCCTTTGCAGAGAAACAGCCCTAAAGCATCATTTTGCCAGCCCCATGCTTCACAGTAAGTATGGTATTCTTTGGATACAACTCAGCATTCTCTCTCCTCCAAACACGACGAGTTGTGTTTCTACCAAACAGTTCAACTTTGGTTTCATCTGACCATATGACATTCTCCCAGTACTCTTCTGGATCATCCAAATGCTCTCTATAAAACTTCAGACATGTACTGGCTTAAGCAGGGGAACACGTCTGGCATCGCAGGATCTGAGTCCCTTGAGGCGTAGTGTGTTACTGATGGTAGCCTTTGTTACGTTGGTCCCAGCTCTCTGCAGGTCATTCACTAGCTCCCCCCGTGTTCTGGGATTTTTGCTTACTGTTCTTGTGATAATTTTGACCCCACGGGGTGAGATCTTGCGTGGAGCCTCAGATAGAAGGAGATTATCAGTGGTCTTGTATGTCTTCAATTTTTTAATTATTGCTCCCACAGTTGATTTCTTCAACTGCTTGCCTGTTGCAGATTCAGTCTTCCCAGCCTGGTGCAGGGCTACAATTTCTGGTGTTTCTGGTGTCCCTCGACAGCTCTTTGGTCTTCACCATAGTGGAGTTTGGAGTGTGACAGTTTGAGGTTGTGGACAGGTGTCTTTTATACTGATAAGTTCAAACAGGTGTCATTACTACAGGTAATGAGTGGAGGACAGAAGAGCCTCTTAAAAAAGAAGTTACAGGTCTGTGAGATCCAGAAATCTTGCTTGTTTGTAGGTAACCAAATACTTATTTTCCACCATATTTTGCAAATCAATTCTTTCCAAATCAGACAATGTGATTTTCGGGATTTGTTTTCTCATTTCTTGTTTTTCCCCCACTGTATCATTGAGTGTAGCGAAAAACAACTACTGGGCGATTGGGTTCCTGAGGCAGCCATCTGACACCTAGTGAGTATTGAACACAAGAACTGATTAATGCTTTAATGTTTAATTCTTGTCCGGGGCTACATTGTTTTCTGAACCTGAGGTATTAAGGTTTGTAACAACACATCACTCTGGGGGTGGAACCTCTTTTTATATTTACTTGCTCCGGTCTTCACAAATCAGCACATCACACTTCTGAAATAAGAAAGACCTGTTCTAATTGTAACGTAACCCTTTTATTCCAGGAAAATGCATGTGCTCTATTTGTTTAGATAGAAGACTTTTTTTGTTTTGTGCCTTGCTATGTTTATGGCCTTAACAGCCATAACATCTTAATCTTTACACAACCTAGGTGCATGAGGTCGTGGTTTTTGCGAGACAAGGTGTATTTTTTAGGAGTCATTTTGTCATACACATAAGTGTTCAGTTTATATTAACATTTATTTTGACTATAAATAATATGTTCACTTTATTGTACAGGTTTACTGGATATGTCTTATATTTATGCTTTTATGACCTTTATTAAATCATGTTTCTTGTTTTGTGTATATAGTACTGGCACATTCTACAGTGCTGTACAGAGATTGTCATTAGTCCCCATCTACAAAAGAATGGTTTAGCTCAAGAAATTCTCCTAATATAAAAAATACAGGAAAAATACAGAGCATAAAGCTTGGTAAACCTCTCAATAAATGTCCAAAATGTAAGCTTTATACCGATCTTTGGAGAGTTGTCATGCCAATAGTAAGCTTGATACAGTACACCCTAGTATAAAGTAATCCTCTGAGAAGTGTGATCATAATATAAAACACATGTTATGGCTACAAACATAGGCACAACTATAGCTATAGCTGCTGCTATGGGGCTCAGAGCTTCAAATGGCCCATTTAGGTATAATAACATTGTACCTTTGTATTGTGGCAGAATGGCTAAGAGTAGTTGCCTGCTTCTGCCACTAGGTGAAGTCGTCCTGGTAGAGACGTGCCACCAAAAGCCGGCTCTGGGTGGGGGGGAGCCAATGGTTATCTGTCAGCAACACTAGGTTGCTGACAGCTGTATGTATCATGGCTGATATCCAGCCATTATGGGTTGGATTCCCCGGAACAGCTGCAGATGGGTGGGTGGCTGTTCCCGTGTCCCAGGTCTCCAGGTTCCATGTCGGGTTTTGGGACAGTCTCTGGATGGCTATAAAAAGCCTGTCATTCCAGGTGATCGGGGGCCGTGGCCTGCTACCTGGAAGTGGGAGCCAGGTCAGAGCTGGAGAGAGAGCTCTGGCCCCCCGGAGCTAGAGAGAAGCCAGAACCCAAAAAGCTACTGGAAAATAGTGTGTGAGGTGTGTGGTGCATTCGCTAAGGCCTTTACCACACGGTGTAGAGAGGCTATCAGTTCTTGTATAGCTAGTGGCCGACGCCGAGGATTTTTGTTTGAGTATTTTATTGATATATCCTGTAACTGACGCTCCTGTAGAAGAATAAAGCTGGCCAACAGAGCCTGAAACGAGAGAGCCTGGAAAGTCATGCCGCGGGGATCAATTGATAGGGGGGGGGGGGGGGGGGATGGTGAGATGTGTCCGAGGAGTGGGCGCGTTTAGCGGCCCAAAAGCGCGATATCCAGCTAAGTAACCCCGGATGGTCCCAAGAATGGCGTCCGAACCATGTAGATCTGATCACATATGGTGGAGGATGCGGCCATAACTTGCACCAACATGGGGCAAAGGTTGGCCACTAATGTGACAAGTGACGACCAAGTTGGAGCATGAAACGATTGCAGTTTACATATAATGACTGCTGCAATTTTACACAGGACTGCTCTGATGTTTCTCTGGGCTAGGAAAGTGTTTACCTCTGAAGATAGACACATTCAACCCGCCTACGAGCCCATTTGTGGGAATACAAAGAAACTGCCTCAGTGGAGCCGGAGATTGTCGACTGGAGAGATTGGGATCACCCCAACTAACGAGACTTTCGTTGCTGCCTAACATTTTTGTTGTAGCATATATGGGGATATTTGTTTGAGCTGGTGCCACCGTAATCACCACCCAGCAAGCAGTACCAAAAGACTGGTACCAAACCTAACAGGTCATCTGAAAAGCCCAGAGACACTGTGTATGAGTGTTATGTTGCCAAGGTGATCCAACCTAACCACTGTTCTGGAATTGCAGAGGAGCACATGTGTGCAAAAGCGATGTCCTGTTGCTATTGAGGTACATCGGGTGATTCCCAAGGCTGAAGCCAATTTCCAGGAAGAGCCAGATGGCAAAGAAAACAGGGATCGCCACATCGTTGCATAACGGGCAACGAAACCTCGACAGTAGGAAAACCGCCACTGTCCGGACAAGAGGAGCTGTGGCTGGAGCGGCCCATCAATCGGGATGCTGGTTCCTTGAGGGTCCATTTATATGGAGGTCAGAGAACGTGTCAATACGGATGCATTGGTTGCTGGTGGATATCTCCCCACTCTGTGGGTGGACAACTGGACTCAGTCGGGCCTAAGATGTGTACCATCCAAAGATGCACCCGGACATCGAACCCAGTGGGAGGACCCGTCCCACGAATAGGGTAAGTACCGTATCAAAATGCATTTTGAAACCTGCTTGGGGCCTGTCGTGCATGCGCTAGGGTCTGAGAGAACCTACAGTCCACTGTCTACTTGGCCGAGACTTCCTCCATTTCCACAGGCTCTTGTGTGCAACCAAGCTCAAGGTATCTGGTGGAAAACAAAGTGACTCTCTTGGAAGTTGCCCCCTAGGATTATGTGGTGCAAAGTACCTGAGAGGTAGGAGCCCAGAGTGGTCATCTTCTCAGGATCCAAAAGTCCCTGAGATGAGATTTTGACAAGACTGACCACCGTGTATTTTGGCACTAGAAAAAGTCTGATGAGACTCTATGTTCAGGACATATGCACTATATTTAAGCTGTTTCAACGGTATACTAAGGTGAAAAGGGGCCTGTAATCAATGGCATCTTTCAGACTACCTGAGCAGCGATCACAGGAGAGCGGTATCACAAAGACTAGCTCCGATTAACTGCAAGGTGTGCCCACCGTGTCTAGGGAGCTGTAGTAGAGCAGACAAGCTCAGTATGTGCCCCCGAGGTCATATTAACAGAACGCTCTTCAGTCGAGTATCGCATGAGAGAGTAGCTGAATGTCCTGGAGTGTGTGACACTCTGGAGACAAGGGTTTAATCACACAGACTTACGAGGGAGCTAAAGTTTGTTTGCCCCTAGCAACCAGGTGTCCTTGTGCAAATTCCTGCCATAAAAACGTAATCTGAGGTGCTGCGTGCCCTGAAGATGTGTGAGAAGTGTCTGAGTCCAGCTGTGGAGTTGTCTGCCATGACCCCAGCGCGCTTTATAGACCAGATTGTAGCTGCAAGTTGCAGGAATGCGTGCCCAGGTATTGATGGCCACCAGTTCTGTGTGATCTGCTGATGGGCCCAAGAGGAGCTTTCATGTGTCAGTCAGCTGCCTGGAAAGTCCTGAAAATGTTTTCACTCCTACAATGTGTTAGAGAGACAATTTAATGAGGGGCTGTCCCGGACCGAGTGTATGCCTGTATGAATGAGACCTCAGATAGTGCTGAAAATACCTGTGTAGAGAAAATGTATGCTGAGATCTGTAGTACTATGGATTTCACTTGCCTTAATGGTTGCTGTATTGCAGAGACTTTTTTCTGCCAAGGTCACAAAGACTGCAGTGAGGAAGGAGTGAGCTGCTAGACACCACAGAGCTTGGGTGTATGCTTGAACACTAGTGAGAGGCAGTGAGCGGTTATAATTTCCCAGATGATAAAGAAGTTGACTGGTTCTAGAGAGCAGCCTGATAAATTCCGTTATCCCCCAGAGTGTTATGGAGGACATAGTAACCATATACACGAGGTAGTATGTCCTGTGGTTTGTGGCAACCTACAGGTGGGTGCCATTATTCCACCCAGATACCACGCGTGAGCGATTGATGTTAACAACGTGTCACTGAGTTGCCTACTGTGACACAGCCAATTTTTGTGTATAAAGATGAGGGAGGATCAGGAAAGAGGATGGCCGGGATGCTATGACTGACATACCCATTTCTAAATGCGATCTTGCCATTGACTCCCAGCCTCATTGTGTGAATTCGAGTTTAGAAAGGAGTATGTAGAAGATAATCCCAGATAAAGCAGAGAGTTCTCCCCTTAGAAGATGGTTGGAAAAGGGTATAGTGAAAGAAACGACACTCTTCCACCCATCGATGCAAGTGTGTCTGCTGCTTGGAAGCGCCAGTGAGAAGTGTTCACAGGAAAGTGTGATCCACTGGACTCTGGTGAGAGTGCCCAGGTAAGGTCACATGAGTGGCAGAACCAAGTGTCTATAGAGGTTGCCAATGGTGACGCTGAAACCATTAAGGCATGGCCTGCTGATTTGTGTGAACGTTTTATAGCAGAATATGCATCGTTTGTGGCCCTTTTAGAGCAATATAATCCTCCTCAGATGGTCTCCACAAGTTCAAAAACCTGTGCAGGCTGTAAAGATCCATTGAGTGCCAGCGACCCCTGTACACCCCTGCAAAGGTAGTGCAGGGAAGGGAGGAAACAGGATGGTGGATTGTGGTCTTTTCAGCTGTCTGTGAGTCAGGTGTATGGAGGGGACCAGCGAGTAGCTCAGACATTAAAAACAACACCCAGTACGAGGCTGAGATTATCGAGGTCTCTCTAGATGTAGGGAGTGTCTGCAATAACCCACTGTGATACCTTACCAGCAGGTTATGGAGTGGGCACATAAGAGGTAGATGGTGCCTACAGTCAGGTCCAACTGCGATGGAGAGTATCATCACAGAGGGGGTCCCCTAGAAGAACCAGATGTACTGGCTATATAAGCCAAGAGTGGGGAGCTTCATTGTCCCAGAGGAAATGGAGAAGGTAGACTGACGACTAAGGACAGGATATGGTCATGAGGACCAGAGGAACTTAGTCATTGAAGAGAGGTCTTGGTTTCTCTACATCGTCAATCCTGCAGACAAAGAGGTAGTGAGGTTTGAGGGCTCAGGTGCGCGCCCAAGTGGCCATGGATGAATAGATGACCCGGAGAAGTGTGCTGTCCTTACTAGCCGATCTGTGAAACCCTAGTAGGTTGCCGGGACTAAAACCAGGGGGCCCTTGCTTCTGTGAGAGCCCAAGAATACTGAAAACTTCTTGCCCAGTGGGGCACAATGAGGCCAAGATGGCCGGTGTGTGTAGAAATCTACGAAGGTCTGATCAGCGCTGGTAATGGGGTTTGTCATTAGTAACCCTCGTGAATCTCATCATGCATGGCTGGGGTGATGACCTCCTAGAATGAGCGTGACATGGTTGTAAACACTCAAAGATAAGTGGCAGTAGACGGTCTGTGCCCAAGGTGTGTTGAGTGCATGGTAATGACCGTTTTGGTCTCTGCTTCTGAGGTTGTAGGTATAGACCGTTGCCCCAAAATAAGTTGCTTTGACCCCGGATGGGGAGCCTGGGCAATGTGAGAAAGCCCTACGGCTTTAGCAGAGGGGAGGGTATGTGGCAGAATGGCTAAGAGTAGTTGTCCCGCTTCTAGCCACGTAGGAGGAGATGTCCTGGTAAGACGGCTCTTGAGTTTGGGGGAGCCAATGGTATAATCTGTCAGAAACACTAGGTTGCTGACAGGTGTTGTAGAAAAGGGCTGTATCCACCCATTAGGGTTGGTTCCCCGGAACACTGCAAAATGGGTGGGGGCTGTTCCCGCACCCCCAGGTCCCCAGGTTCCATGTCGGTTTTTGGGCCAGTCCGGGATGATAAAAACCGTCTTTCCGGTGATGGGGGGGGTGGCCTGCTACCTGGAAGTGGAGCGCAGGCGGGAGAGAGGCTCGGGGCCCCCGGAGGCTGAGAAAGCCAGAACCAGAAAGACTGGAAAGTGTTTTGGGTGTGGGTGCTTTGGGCGATAGCCTTGACCCACGGTAGAGAGGGACTCAGTTCTTTATAGCTAGTGGCCGGGGAAGCCGAGGATTTTGTTTGTTTTTTTAAATAACTGTACTGACCTGGCCTGTAGAAGAAAAAAGCGGCATAAAGCCTGAAAGAGAAGCCTGGTGTCACGTACTATTTGGTGTGTAAAACCCGCTTACCAAAAGGGGCGATTCCAAAGCTAATCCCCCCTGGGATGGTCCAAATGGCGTCCGGAGCATGTGACCGTCACATATATAAAAAAGTGATGGTTTCTGCTTTTAGCATATGGGGGATTCTTTTTATACTGGGCACGTTCTACAAACCTTTAAATATTACTACTTATTCTGCTGTTTTATTTTTTCTGTTAGTAGGTAGTGGGAGCCCCTTTCTTTTTTGCAAGGGGATTGTCATTCTGTTATCCCGGGGCAAAAAGTAATCGCCTGGGAATCTGTAAACAAAAAGTGGTATAGCCCAATGTGAAATGTACGGCAGAAAACATTGCAGGAAAAGCAGGGGGAGAACAGGTTTAGAGATATAGCCATAGAATATTGTGGTTGACTGGTATTGTAAGACTTAAAATGTGAAGCCTTGCACATCCAGGTCAAAATACTTGTGCCACTATGGACATAAATGGTATATTGCTAGGATATGCCATCAATTTCTGATAGATGCGGGTCTCGCCTCTTGAAATTCACACACATCTCGAGAACGAACCCCAAAAAAACCTCCTTCAACTAGCGTTTTTGCCATCATTGTTATATAGAAACCCCTTTAACCTTTAACCCCACAATTTTTTCTATACGTAGGTCCCTTTGATAGTTAAAAAACGTTTGGGGCACAAAAACATCATGGTAATCTTGCAGGTACAGTTCCTGTGCCAGCACAATTGCTACAGGAGCCCGGCTTTGATTGCCCCGGGCCCTCCCTTTGGGCGGTCGGGACGAAGAAAACCCCCATTTAACCCCTTTGCTGCTCACATCTCTATTAACCATAAGGTTGACCTAGGGAAGGAGCTCCCTCTGTCCTCCATTAGCACCCCTGTGGTATGATCGTGGTTAGCCGTTGGTTGCATTGATTAAATTGGGGACCCAACAAGGCCAAGGTTTTCTAGACGAGGCCGCAAATTTGCCTGTGGCAGAGCCTGGCAGGCTCATTGACAGTTAAATAATACATTGCAGTACAGACATGTACTGCAATGTATTATTGCTGAGTATAGGCCCACAGTGGGACAAATGAGAAAAGTAAATAAAAAAGTAAAATTGTGAAAAAAACAAAAAAAAAAGTAAAACATTCCTTTAAACCCCCCTTACAAAAAGCTTATCCCCCGAAAAAAAAAATAAAAAAATACACTTTTTGATTCACCCGGGGTACAACAGCCTACCTTAAATCTATCAGTTTTTAACCCACAATTAAAAAAAAAGGCAGAATTTTTTGTTCATCAGGGTGCAAAAAAAGGGAAAAAAAAAGATCAAAAAGTCATATAAAACACAGTGATACCAATTTGTTCCGCAAAGAAAAAGCCCCACAAAATCCGAAGAAAGCTAGAAAAACACGTTTAAACACAAGAAAAAAATTTTTTTTAAATGCACAACATAAATATAAACTGTGTATTTCCGTAATCCTATCACCCAGAAGGGTAAAAAACCCAAAAAGTAAGTTTTCCCTGGTAGGGTGTAAAAAATAAAAATAAAAGACACTACCAGGATTGCTGTATTTTTTTTCCTGCTTCCCAAAAAATGGATTAAAAGGCAATCAAAAAGTCATGTGTCCCCCAAAATGGTACCAATAAAAATGTCAACTCATCCTGTAAACAACAAGCTCTATTACAGCTTAGTACACAGAAAAATAAAAGTTATGACTCTCAGATGGCGATGCAAAAACATGTTTTTTTTAAAAAAAAGTGTTTTTGTTGTGTAAAAACAAAAAAAAAACATAAAAAATAAATTAAAACTTTTGGTATCCCTATTCAAACGGTGCTAAGTAAAGTTAACCCTGCATTTTACTGCAGGGGGCCCCCGTAAAAAAAATTAAAAAAAACCTACCGGATTTTAATTTTGCTCATTTGCCCCCCAAAAACCTTTATAAAAAATTTATCAAAGCATCAATTTAACCCCCTAATTGAAAAAAATCAAAGATCCCCCAAAAAGCAAGCCCTTAATCACTTCAATATACAAAAAATAAAAAAAATTAGGCTTTCAACTTTGACAAACATAAAAGCACAATTTTTTCAAACACATTTTATTGTGTAAAAGTAATAACACATAAAAAACACTAATATTGTTTTTTTATTTGTTATTTCAAGCCCAAATCCTAAAAAAAATAATTTAAACCCGTGGTCCCAAAATGCACAAATAAAACCCTGGGGCTTCTTGAGAGGGTTGAAACCAAAAAGGGGGGAAAATTCTGGAAATTTTCACCTGTTTTTGTACTTTGGGGGGTTTGCAAATGCGACAGGCAAAACCCCCCAAAGTCGCATTCAAAAGCCAAAAAACACCCCTGTCTTGTACTCTGCATCCCCAAACACAGTTTTAACCCCATAAAGGGATTGCCTTTCATTTTTAGGGGCTTTTACCAACTTCCCTTTTGAAAATTAAATATTTTTTTGCTTAACTTTGTTTAAAAAATTTGGAAAAGGCTTTTTTTTTTTTCATGGCTCAAAGCTAAAAAAAAAATCTGTGAAACAACTATGGGAATATAATTACTATACCCCAGGTTAATATATTCCTTAATGGGTGTGGTTTCCCAAATGAAGTTTTAGTGCCTTAGAGAGTCCACAAGCCTGAAATGGTGCCTAAAAATATCCTTATAAAAAAGGGACCCCATAGTCCAGCAGGTGCTTCTCCTATTCTGAAGCTTGTGGTTGAGTCAAATAGCGCACTAGGGCAACATATGGGATATATTTAAAAACAGTCGGGGGAATAAATATGGATTTGCATTTCTCTGTTCATGTTTACGGTACTGCAGTAAGAAATGTTTTAAAATTTAAAATCTCCAAAAAAAATAACATTTTGAAATTTCACCTCCTTATGCTTTAATTTCTTTGAAACACCCAGAGGGTTAACAAACTTTCTAAGTGTTGTTTCCAATACCTTAAATAGTGCGGTTTCTTAGTTGTCATACACAGTGGGGAAAAAAGTATTTAGTC
This sequence comes from Phyllomedusa bahiana, assembly GCA_025379985.1. Lineage (NCBI taxonomy): Eukaryota > Metazoa > Chordata > Amphibia > Anura > Hylidae > Phyllomedusa > Phyllomedusa bahiana. The sequence goes on along the minus strand of JAODAL010008562.1, from coordinate 21,893 downwards.
AGCCACCAATTGCGCAAGTTCTCCCACTTAAAAAGATGAGAGAGGCCTGTAATTGACATCATAGGTAGACCTCAACTATGAGAGACAAAATGAGAGAACAAATCCAGAAAATCACATAGTCTAATTTGGAAAGAATTTATTTGCAAATTATGGTGGAAAATAAGTATTTGGTCACCTACAAACAAGCAAGATTTCTGGCTCTCACAGACCTGTAACTTCTTCTTTAAGAGGCTCATCTGTCCTCCACTCATTACCTTTAGTAATGGTGCCTGTTTGAACTTGTTATCAGTATAAAAGACACCTGTCCCCAACCTCAAACAGCCACACTCCAAACTCCACTATGGTGAAGACCAAAGAGCTGTCGAAGAACACCAGAAACATAATTGTAGCCCTGCACCAGACTGGGAAGACTGAATCTGCAATAGGCAAGCAGCTTGGTGTGAAGAAATCAACTGTGGGAGCAATAATTAGAAAATGGAAGACATACAAGACCACTGGTAATCTCTCAAAACCATGTGAGAACTGGACTGTTTGCTTGAAAATGTTAAAATTTGCTACTAGATTTAAAGGTCCCCTAATGTTCTAAAAATAAAAGCATGTTTAAAAAATGAAAATCACATGAATATGTAAAATCACATTGATATGTAAAAGCATTAAAAAGTTATTGCCAGTAAAAGTGACATATGTCAGATTTGAAAAATAGGGCTTAGACCTAGGGGTTAATGCAGACTAATGCATCAGAGGCAACCTGGTGGTATAATGTAATTGAATGTGGAAAGAAAGTGTTAACCATTTGAATTAAACCATGACTTGTTTAAATATAGGCCAATATTTACCCTGAGCAACTGATCCCTTAAATTAAAGGAGTGCTTAGTGACTGAGGAATAAATCATAAATGCAGGGACCTGGGGAGTGCTTAAATCCCTTACCGACATTTGACGTACACGTATGTCCCAATTTCGGTAAGGAACTTAATCAGTAAGTTCGCTACAAAGGAGGCGGGTGCAGGCTGCTAATTGCAACTGACACCCGCCACTCACAGCAGGCCGGCTCCTGTTCCTGCTGTTTAACTATTTAGATGACGCGTCTACAATTGCCACGGCATTTAAAATAATAAATATTGGAGCTGAATTTGTAGTTTCATAGTTTGAAAGGCCGAAAAAAGATGAGACGTCCATCCAGTTCAGCCTGTTGTGCTAAGGTGTTGATCCAGAGGAAGGCAAAAACCCCCAATGAGGTAGAAGCCAATTGTCCTCATTTTAGGGAAAAATTCCTTCCCGACAACAATCTGGCAATCGAAAAATCCTGGATCAACAACCCCTCTCCAGTAATCCTAGACACTATAACTTGTTATATGATTATGCTCCAGAAATGCATCCAAACCCTTTTTGAACTCTGTTAGTGAATTCACCATGACAAGTTCCTCTGGCAGAGAGTTTTACAGTCTCACTGCTCTTACAGTAAAGAATCACTTTCTATGTTTATGTAGAAACTTTCGTTCCTCAAGACGTAGAGGATGCCCCCTTTTCTAAAATTACAGTCCTGGGTATAAATAAATCTTGGGAGAGATCTCTATATTGACCTTTGATGTTATTTAAACTATTTATTATGTCCCCCCCGAAGCCATCTTTTCTCTAAACTAAATAACCCTAATCTTGCTAATCTTTCTGGGTACTGTAGTCCACCCAGTCCTTTTTTTAATTTTTGTTCCCCGCCTTTGTACCTTTTTCAAGCTCTACAATGTCTTTCCTGTGCACTGGTGCCCAAAAACTGTACACAATATTTAAATGTGTGGTCAAACCAGTGACTTGTATAATGGGGAGAATAATGTTCTCATCATGTGCCTCTATGCCCCTTCCCTAATGCACCCATGATCCTATTTTGCCTTGGCAGCGGCTGTCTGACACTATCTGCTACTATTAGGTTTACTGTCCACTAGGATTCCCAAGTCCTTCTCCATGTCACTTTTACCCAGCTTTTTCCATTTAACATGTAGTCATGTAATGGATTTTTCCTCCCCATGTGCATAACCTTGCATTTATCAGTGTTAAACTCATCTGCCATTTCCCTGTCCAGGGGCTCCAACTTATCCAACCCCTTTTTGTAATAACACATTATCCTCTATTGTGTTAAATTACTTTACAGAGCTTTGTATCATCTGCCCAGATCGATATTCTACTGGGCATTCCATGTGTAAGATCGTTAATGAAATGTTGAAGAGGATAGGCCCCATTACTGACCCTTGTGGTACCCCACTAGTAACAGCAACCCAGTCAGAGTATGAAACCGTTAATTACTACCCTTTGTTTTCTATCAGTGAGCCAGTTGCTTACCCACTTGCACACGTTTTCCCCCAGTCCAAGCATTTCTCATTTTACTTCCCAACCTTTTATGTGGCACCGAAATCAAATTGCTTTAGAAAAATCTTGATATATGACATCCAGTGCCTCACCCCTGATCCAGTCTAGCACTGACTTCCTCATAGAAGCTGATGAGATTAGTCGACAGGACCTATCCTTTATAAACCATGCTGGAACGGCGTTTACATTATTTTTCAGTGAGATACTCTAGGATAGCATCTCTGAGAAACCTTCAAACATTTTACCTACAACAGAGGTCAAACTTCGGCCTATATTTTCCCCTGGATCACTTTTTGACCCCTTTTGAATATTGGCCCACATTTGCTATGCGCCAATCCTTTGGGACATACCCCGTTATTAACATCCTAAATTTTAAGAATAGGGGCCTATCTATGACATCACTTAACTCCCTTAGGACACGTGGGTGTAATGCCATCTGGACCTGGGGATTTGTCTATTTTAATCTTCTTAAGACGGAGCTGCACTTCTTCTTGGGTAAGACAAGAAACTTTTAAGTGGAGTTTACCTCATCCCTCTGTTCAAACAGGAAGCTCATCCTCCTCGGTAAATACAGGTGGAGAAAAAGTGTTTTAATAGGTTTGCTTTTTTCTCATCGCCCCTTTTCTGTTCTCCCTCAGTATTTTTCAAGGCCAACATTTTCTGTTTTAATCTTTTTACTATTTAAAATTAGTTAAAAAATATTTTGGGGTTAGTTTTACTTTCTATGGCGATACGTCTTTTCCGTCTCCACCCTTGCTTCCTTATCTTTATTTTACAAATTTTATTTTTTTTCCCTATAGCTTCTTAGTGCCTCTTCACTATCCTCCTGTTTTAGTAGGTGAAACACTTTCTTTTTGTTTTTTATTGCCTCTTTAACATCCCTGTTGATCCACATTGGGTTTTTCCTGTTTCTAATTATTTTATTACCATAAGGTATGTACGACTCACAGTGGTAGCCTAGGATGTTTTTATAAATATCCCATTTATTATTAGTTCTGCCATATTTAAACACATTGTCCCAGTCAATACGGTTTAGGGCCTCCCTAAGCAGAATAAAATTACCCTTCCTAAAATTCAGTGTTTTTGTGGCTCCTTGACAAAAAACTCTATTGAAGGATAAACGGAAATGTATTATATTATGGTCACTATTTCCCAGGTGCCCCTCAACCTGTACCTTTGTTACTCTGTCAGGTCTATTAGTCAATTTTAAATCTAGAAGGGCCTTTCCTCTAGTCGGTTCTTGCACCATTTGGCAAAGGTAATTATCATTTGTTATTGACAAAAAACCTTTTTCCCTTTTGTGAGAGCTACAGGTTTCAAGATTCCCAATTGATGTCTGGATAGTTAAAGTCGCCCATAATAATAACCTCATTCTGTTTACCCGCCTCAATCTATTTGCCTGAGGAGTACATCTTCTATGGGTTCTGTTATATTTGGGGGCCTATAACAGACCCCTATTAGTATTATATTGTTATTGTTACCCCCCAATGTATATTTCCCCATAATGATTCCACTTGTTCATTACCTGTACCTATATCTTCCCCCAGTGTTGGCTTCAGACAGGATTTTACATAGAGACAGACACCTCCCCCTTTCCGGTCTTTACTATCCTTTTTTAAATAGACTGTAATCCCTGTAAGTTAACGCCCAGTCGTAGCTCTCGTCCAGCCAGTCTTGTTATCCCCACTATGTCATATTTTTTCTTCAGCTATTAGTAATTCTATTCATTTATTTTGTTGGTCAGATCCTGGCATTGGTCAGCATGCAATTTAGAGATTTTTCAGTTTTATTCCTTTATCCCTGATTTTTTTTAACTATTGCTAAAACTCCCTCCCTCCACTCCACCCCCTGATTTATTTACTAATTCCAGCTCTCTATCTTCACTATCTTGCATGCTATCTTTGTAGTTACCCTCTAGTTTAAATATTCCTCCCCCAAATTCCTGGCCATTTTGGGCCCCCAATACAGCTGCACTCTCCCCATTTAGGTGCAGCCCATCCCTAGCATAGAGCCTGTAGCCAAAACAGAAGTCAGCCCAGTTCTCCAAAAACCCCAAATCCCTCTTTCCAACACCACACCAAATTTTTGAGCCACTTATTCACCTCTCTAATTTTCCCTCTCCTCTCTGGTGTGGCTCGGGGAACAGGTAATATTTCTGAAAATATTACTCTGGAGGGCCTTGGCTTGAGCTTTTTGGCTAAGTGCCTGAAATCATTTTTAAGACCCCTCCACCTACCTCTAACTTGGGTTTCCCAATGTGGACCATGACAACTGGATTCTCACCAGCCCACCCAGCAGTCTGTTCAACCCGATCCGCGAATATGTCGAACTCGGGCCCAGGTAAACAACATACTGTTCGACGATCATGGTCTTTGTTTGGGAGATTGCCTGTCTGTGCCCCTAATTATGGAGTCCCCAACTACTAGCACCTGTCTAGCCTTTACCTGCCTCTCCTATTCCCCCATCTTATGGAGCAGACATGGGTAGTGTCTTGCTGCAGCAATGCTATTTTTGAGCTGATATCCCCCCCATCTTTCCAATCTTGCAAATTTGTTGGGGTGTACCCCAAACAGGACTAGCCTTCCTGACACTTTTTTTCCCTCTACCCTTCTTTCTGACTTTTACCCATCTAGCTGCCTCATGTTCCTGCACCTCCATGCTACCACCCTCCCCCATCTACACCTGCGAGTGAGTGCTCAGTGAGCGGCAAACTCGCTTTCCAAGTTTGGCAAAAAGGGTTTTCATGTGGCACTTGCTCAAATTTTGATCCCGGATCCGGGCTTCTAAATGTGCAGTGTGCACACATCTTGCACAGCAGTATGCCCCCTCGAACTGTTGCTCAAGGATGGCATACAATGCACAGGTTGTGCACTGGACAGCATTGTCCCAAAAATGGAACTCATGGGGAAAGTTACCAAAAAGAATATGAATACAATTATAATAAGCGATACTATAATGTCCTCTAAACTCCCCCAAATCTAAAGTCTCTCAATCTTAAGTCTCCAACACTTAAAAGAAACAACACTTTAAGGCAAACACACTCGCAGGCTCGTTCACTCGCTCAAAATACTCAGCTTTAAACCTTTCCCACACTGCTGTTTGGCTGTGCTGCAACCTCTCTTTCAGGAGCAAAAGATTTTTTCTGTCAAAAGTGGTAAAAAGTCTTATGTATCCAAAAAATGGTACCAATAAAAACTACACTTTAGCCTACAAAATACCCTCAATCAGGTTGAAAACCAAAAAGTTATTGGTCGCAGAAAAGGGAGCTGCAGCACAAATTTAAGTCATAGAATTTTTTTTCCTTAAAAGTACTAAAACATAACAAAATTGCTTGTAGTGTTTCTTTGTATATTTGTGTTATATTAAAATCAATGAAAATTTTAGTTTCAAAACATAATGAAAACCCTACATATTTGGTATTGCAGGAAAGGCAACTACATTTTTTTTTCACATTTTATCCCACATAACATTTTTGGGGTTTTCCAGTATATTTAATGGTATAGTCAATAGCACCATTAAAAAGTATATCTTGTCCTGCAAAAAAAAGTCTTTATATATAGATGGAAAAATAAAAAAGCTTGGAAGGCAGGGAGGGACAAAACGAACCAAATAATTATGATCTGCTATCAGGAAGGGGTCAAAGAGATGCGGCCAGTGACATTTTATGCAGTGTTGAATGCATTCAAAAAGGCTAGACCTTTAGGAGTAGGGTATAAGTGATGGTAGGAGGTGGTTGCCTGTGCTGGGAGGATTTCAGATGGGTAGCCTCATTCTGGAACTTTTCTTTAATCCTCTGTTGTCTAACAGTTCTGTTCAGATTATTGGAAACTATCCTAAGTACCATGTGCATGTGTGATTTAGGGAGGAACTCCTCGGTATAGCAGATGAGACAACTGGAACAATTGAGAAGACTGTTAGGATTCATGGATTTGATTTATAAGTCTATATCCCTATGAATCTTTAATTATAGGGACAACAATTTAAATATTGGATAACGATTTTTTCCAAATTCTTGTTTTCTTCAAACTATTTGATGATTGTGATAGAGCCACTCAAGGTGGACACAATAATGGCCTCAGATTGTCTCTATTATGTAGACGTTTTGAGAAAGATTAGATTAAAGGGCTGTTTGGGAGTTAATAAAGCTTGTTCGTCTATCGGGCATGACAAAAATAAAAGCATCATAATTACCCCCTGGACGTTCCCGTTCGGTCCTGGCAGCCGTCCCGATGATCTCAGCTGTAGCTGTGAATGTTCATCATTTACGTGACAGGTGCAGCCAATCACAGCCCATGTACAGGTAACCGCTGTGGCCTGAGACTGACTCCAACTATCACATGAATGATGAATGTTCACAGCTACAGCCCAGATAAACGGGAAAACCACTGGGACTGAACCGAAGCATCCAGAAGGTAAGTGATTCTTATTTTCTATTCTGCGATGGAAGAACGAACACCCTTTTAAGTTTCACTGATTCGAACGCATTCATATCTTACACATAGCATTAATTTGAGCTAAAGTGTTAATTTTGTCAGTGCCAATTTTTGTTTGTACTCAACACCTGGTGCATCTCGATCTATTAGTATCCAGCAGTAGTCAGCCACTATTGAGGGATTCCGGTAACCCTAAAATGCCTTTCCGATGTCTTGGTGTAAGCATTCTGCATGTTTATTACTGACTCCACGGAGATGTGCATGGAAGAGTTCCAGGTATGAATGCAAAAATCAATTTTACACTTCATTACTTTGTAAACTTCAAAAAAGTTATCAACCAGTTTCATCTATTTTGCTGCTTAAAGAAATTCTCAGCAACGTCATTGAATGATTTCTAAGCAATTTTTTCAGGCCCCACCATCAAATTCTCAAATTTCTTGTCATTTATGTTGTGTTGGATTTGTGCAACAACATAAATGCCTTATTTAATCTTTGCATCAGTTATTGTTGAGTACATTTGTCTCAAATAACGAAAACCTTCTCCATCCTCATTCACTGTTTTCATTAAATTTCTCATCAGCTCGAGCTTTGTGCAGCGGAGGTAAAAATAGTGTTAGGTCCAGAAGTGGTTTATGTGCCTAATTTTTCCGCCTTGGAGTCAACTGCTGATGGATTGGCTGGTTCTTTTTAATGCAATACAAGCCTTTAAACCCTTCCCAAAATTTTATGTAAGTTCATGTCAAATTTGGGAAGTCGTTCCCAAATAAAAAACGATCCCCCGAATCGGTCCAATGAAAACATCAACTCATTCCGCTAAAAAAGGGCATCAAACAGCATCATATACAGAAAAATAAGTGGTGTAATAATGAGGATCATGGGTTATGGCAAAACACCATTAATGCCATAACTCCTAGAACCTTGATGACGCCACTTATGTGGTGAAAAATGTTGAAGATGTTGTAAAATATAGCATTTTAAACAATCGTAGCACTGGTCCCCTACAATGTAGTGAACTGTAAATGCTACATTGATAACTTAATAAGACTTGGTTCACATCTGTGTCTCTCCAGTGCCAAGCTGAAAACAGAAAGATCCGTGGGATCCGTTTCACAATGGATATCCACAGCGCCCACAATGTTTCCTATTAATTACAATGGATCCATTGGGTTTCCGCCATGGTTTTCATAGTTGAGACAGAAATCCCGACAGAACATGCGGCAAAGGTTCAGAACGGAACCTCCGACCCATATGTGAACAGGCCGAACCAATTTGATTGTTGCCACACTTATTCGGTATTTAATATGTCACAAAGTGACTTATGAGTAATACAATTATAAGTTAACCATAACACTCAGGGAGAGTTTAGGTAATTTTAACAAGATAGGATATATATTTTTAGAAAAGAAATCAAATCAAATGGTATATATTAGCAACAGAATGTATAGTCAATTAACATTGGTAGAACAGGGTTTAGGCTTGCCTACAGCAAAACGTATCACAGAAAACCAATTTTGAATATTTGGGTTGGAAAAAAGAAAAGAAAATACAGAACACCAATAAAGGACAGAAAAAAATATTATTGGTTCACAGAAAAGGAATTTCCCTCTCAAAAAGTAAAACTTTGCTTTTATTGTAATAGTTAAAAGGATAAAATTAGTAACATTTTAGTAAACATCCCTTTTAAAAAAAACCCCCCTCAAAAGGGATAAAACCTAAGTGGCAACGCCCCGAAGACACACTAGGACCTATTTTCCCCAATGGGAAAAAAAATAATTAATCCCAAAAGGACCCCAGGTGTTTCGACTTTCCCCCGCAGACCCCCTTTTTTTTAAAAATCTGACATGTATCACTGTATGTGGGAATAATATTTTTACTTATCCATGTGATTGAAATGTTGTTTTCTGTGACACATTGTACATTAAGTTATTAAGGATAAACAAACCTTGTTTATTTGTGAAAAATATCAAAATGTAGTGAAAATTTTTAAAAATTGCCATTTTCAAAGTTCAGAAATTTCTGAATATAAGACAAATAGTTATACCACACAAAATAGTTTATAACTAGAAATAACCAATGTCTACTGTACATTGGAATAATTTTTTAAACATCTTTTTAATTTTTTTTACGACACTAAGGGGCTTATAAATTTAGTAAAAATTTTTCAAGAAAATTCTCAATACAGGTTTTCTTTAGAGACCAGTTCAGTTCTGACTTGGCTTTGAGGGGCTTGTATGTTAGACACCGTCTAAGAAAGTGCACCTTGTAAAGCATTCAAAACAGCATTTAAGAAGTTTGTTAACCCTTAAAGTGTTTCACAGGAATTAAAGGAAAGTGGAGGTAAAATTTCAAAACTTCACTTTTATTTGCAGATTGTCAGTTTATATCCATTTTTAATTGAAACACAATAGATGTTACCAGGGAAACACAACTCAATTCCCCCGGTTCTGCCACTTTTAGAGATATTTCATATGTTGCCCTGGTGCACTATCTGACTTCCCCACAAGATTCAAAATAGGAGGAGCACTTACTAGGTTTTTGGGGGGGTTTCCCCTTTTTTTTAATTTATTCTTAGGCGAAAAACAAACTCCAAATTTCTTCCAGCTGGGCATAACCACAGATATTTTGACTGTAACCTCCACTCAAATATATCACAAAACAACAAAAAGAGATTACATATACTAGATATATTAAAAGCTAAGTTTTAATATATAATAATAATGACAATAGCCAAATACTGCCTAGCCGCCTACACCTCCTCTCGATAGTTAGGTACTGGACCCAGGGCCGTTCCCAGGGGGGCAAGCGGCGATCGCCCCGGGGGGGGCCCCCCGGGGTCCCCCCTCACCCGCTGGGGCGCCGCGACTGCCCCGCCCTCCCGCCCGGAGGATGCCCCGACCCCCGCAGCTTTTTAAACATCGCGCAGAGCCAGCAGCTGCCGGTACAAGTAGGAGGCGGGACTGATCGTTCCCATCCTGCATCCTCCCCTGTATGTATCGGCGCTCATTGAGCGCTGATACATACACAGCATCGCAGGGGGCACATGGCTTTCACCGCGCCCCCTGTGATGCTCAATCTCCTCGGCTGGCAGCTCTGCCGCCGAGGAGACTCCTGGGAGCTGCGTGCAGCGTAAGCAGCGTGATGACATCACGCTGCTTACACCGCTGAGCAGCTCCCACCGCTCAGCAGCTCCGGACCGGGCCGTGCGGACTGAGGTGAGTACTTTTTTTTATTTTAGAATTACTTACAGAGGCTTCACTGGTTACAAGGGGGCATCACTGGCTACAGGGGGGCATCACTGGCTAAGGGGGGCATATCACAGGCTACATGGGGGGCATCACTGGCTACAATGGGGGCACACTGGCTACAAGGGAGGCATCACTGGCTACAGGGGGCATCACTGGCTACAAGGGGGGCACACTGGATACAAGGGGGTTATCACTGGCTACAGGGGGGCATCACTGGCTACAAGGGGGGCACACTGGCTACAGGGGGGCATCACTGGCTACAGGGGGGCATCAACGGCTACAAGGGGGCAGATCTGGATACAAGGGGGCATCTCTGGCTACAGGGGGGCATCTCTGGCTAAAGGGGGGCATCCTGGCTACAAGGGGGCATCACTGGCTACAGGGAGGCATCTATTGGCTACAGGGGGGCATCTCTGGCTACAAGGGGGGCATCTTGGCTACACGGGGGGCCTCTCTGGCTACACGGGGGGCATCACTGGCTACAGGGGGGGCATCACATGGCTACAGGGGGGGAATCACTGGCTACAGGGGGTCAACACTGGCTACGGGGGGGATCACTGGCTACAGGGGGGCATCACTGGCTACAAAGGGGGCATCACTGGCTACGGGGGCATCAACTGGCTACAGGGGGGCATCTTCTGGCTACAGGAGGCTACTACCTGGCTAAAGGGGGCTACTACATGGCTACAGGGGCTATTACATGGCTACCATATGAGTTGCTATAGATGGAGAGTTTGTATAGAGATAGGAATTGGTTGGGAAGTACTGATAAAGGGAGGAGTCTTAAGATATTTGTTTTGTAAATTTTACAGTGAAGAGTCGGGAGTAGTCATCATGGCGTCTGTGACAGATGGAAAAGAAGAAGAAGAAGAAAGAGAACAACTCTTCGGAGATATAACTTTACTGTAATCATTTATATGTCTGCAGAGCCTGTGTACACTGGTATCCATCATTGTATGTTCACTATACGCTGGTAATATTGGTTGTAGTTTAATGGTTTATACTCAGTAATGGTCAGTTTGTATTATTCAGTCACTATGTGGTGGTGATATGTGGTCACAGTGTTGCGGTATTCGGTCACTATGTGGTGATATGTGGTAATGGTGTGGTAGTATTATTCGGTCACTGTGTGCTGGTGATATGTGGTCTTAGTAGGACATTGGTACTATTAGCCTGGGATTCTGGTTGGTGTAGCAGTGTTATTAAGCAACTGTATAACTATTATCTAGCAGTTTTATATGTAGCACATTGTGGTAAAGCTTTCTGTATATTTTGGCTTTGGTTGATGGTGATGCACTGTGTTTCATTGTGGCGCATTATGTTACATGGGGGGGGGGGGGGGGGAATTTCTTCACCTCGCCCTGAGTGAAATTTAGCCTAGGAACGGCCCTTACTGGACCCCTATCCAATACCTAACTATCAGGAGGAGGTGTAGGTGGCTAGGCACTATTTGTCTATTGTCATTATTACTATTCAGTAGGATTTTTTCCAGTGGCATCTATGGTATCTTGGTGCCGTGAGTATATTGTGCATTGTTTACTCACTTACTTTATCATGTGGCTACTATAAATGTATTTATTATGGTTTGCCCTTGTTATTGCCTGTCACCTATATTTCTATTGTCAATCTTGTGGGTATTTACCCTAAATTGTATAACAGGTTGGTTGTTTTGTCTTTATGGGTCCCTGATGAACCCCATTGATGACCAGGGGAGAAACGCGTTGGATAGTAAATATATTGGGACATTTATTGTGTTTTCCATCCATGTTAACATATTGGTATACGTTTATTGGTATATTCTAGGTATAGGGTTCTGAATACTGTATAATTGGCTAATTTGAATATTTATACATTTTCTACCTAGATTTACCTATTTACTGTCAACTTTTATTTATTTTGACTGAATAGTGTATTTTTAGGTCTAGGCTCCTGGTGGGGTCACCCTTTTTGGGGGGGTTACTCCATTTATAGTTAGGTAGGGATTGACATGGATTTGGTTAGGGATTATTGTTTTGTTTTCTTGTGTGTTTGATTTATGCTTTTTATATATTTATTAGGGATTAAAAGCTATGTTTTAATATATCTAGTGTATGTAATCTGCTTTTGTTGTTTTGAGAGATATTTTCTAGGCGCCATTACAGGTTGGCGGACACCCTAAGGTTCTAAAACTTAAAGGAGTTGCATCATTACAGGCTTTCAGCCTGCTTCAATGTGTCTGGAGCAAAGGATTTTTGAATTTAGGGGTGTGCTTCTTGTCTGCCTCTTCTCCTCCCTCTTCCCCCCTCCCCTCAGCACACAGAAAGCTCTCCTACATAACTTCTATACAGCAGGGGGGGGGTGGGGGGGAGGGGGTTTGCTGCCAGGGTTACCCCTGTGTGTGCCTGCCTAGGTCTGCTGCAGGCTCTTGCTGATCTTCTCCACAGTCAGGAGAGGGCTGATCAATGAGTGTGGAGAGGTCTGTGAAGCTGTGTATGCTAATAGCAGAGCAGGGGGGATGTAAGTGTTCCTATACCCCCTGCTTAGCATACAAATCTCCACATCTCCAGCAACAAACAAACCCTATCAGAACAGACACAGGGCAGCTGTGAAGTGAGTTACTATAATCACGATGTGTCACTAGTACAGCAGAGCATGAAGCGTTTACATGCCTCCCTGATCTGTTCTATTAGTATAGTCAGAGCTCCACAGACACATCATGATTATAGTAACACACTTCACAGCTGATCAGCCTCACCTCTGCTCTCCTCAATCTGTGTAGAGAACAGGAGGAAGCAGGCACACACAGGGTTAATCCAGGCAGCACAGCTACACATGGGGAGTAGAGCCATCCCCCTCCCTCCACTACAGAAGCATACTGTGCAGGAGGGGCTCTGTGCTCTGACCTGTATTCAGAAGGTGATGAGTCATCAGACCATACAGCCAGTGAGATAAAGATCAACAGGTCGGCTGCTATAGGGATTTGAGGAGCTGATGCACTACTGCTAACAGGGATAACTTAAAATCAGTAGGACATTTGTAATGAACATATATTGCAAAGCTGCTTGTTTTTTAAAGATCATTTAATTAAAACCCAATCATTGTAGCGAGACAACCCCTTTAATAAACATCCCTAAAAAGACCTCATTTTGGAAACTATACCACTTAAGAAATATATCCAAGTGTGTAGTGACACCACAGGTGTTTCACATTTTTTTTTTGTGTTAGGCTATAAAAATGAAAACTTCCATTTTTTTTCCCAATAATAAACAGTTTTAGGGTATGTCTACATGGCATGGGTTGTCAGTCGATTTTGACACCGTTTTCAGATTTGAAAACCGTCAAAATCCAACTGTAAATCCATCCTCATAGACCTCAATAAAAAAATCAGAGCTGTATTCTAAACAGCTTGGACCTTCTAAAGTCGGATTTCACAACCACAGTTTTTGACCAAAAACTTGGAAAATGCACAATAATGTGAAAACTACTGAGGTCAATTGGGAGGCTGAAAACCGCTGTAAAATATGGTGAACGTTGTTTGGCAAAGATTGTGAACAGAATTTTTTTGGGTGGTTTTCAGATTTGGTTTTTAACCTCCCCATTGACGTCAATAATAAATTTAGACATATACATATAGACATAGATGTAGATATATACAGTATCTTACAAAAGTGAGTACACCCTTTTAAATTTTTGTGCGCCAGCACATTGACATTTGTATAGTGGACATCTGAAAAACAGAGCGAGCATGCTGGGACTTGAAGTGCACCAGTGCACTGACAGCCTGAGCAATGATCACAATGCACCCAGAATCTCCACCTAGCACCTTTACTGAGTAGACAACAGGATTCAATTAGATAATGAAACAACCTCTGGGTGGATCCCTAGTAGTGTCTAGGAATATCCCCAAGCTTTTAGACCAAGAAAAGCAAAGTCTTATTAATGTAGCCAAAGAGTCTGTAAAACGAATTAATTAGTCATTTTAAAGATACATACAAGGTAGAGTAATATGCCTTTTATAATTCTATCAGAATGTGTTTGTTTGTTGTAGCAATATTTCTGCTTGTTTCAAATAGTTTTTTCTAAGCACTAAGCCAAACGACTCCTCCCCCGATGTCTACCCTGTGCATCTAATATAAGAGCACCTCTCACTGTAGCAATTCATTCAAGCCTGATGAAGCCAGCAAAACGGACTGGTGAAACGCGTTGCTGCTAAGTTTCTTTATAACCATTATGATTGTTCTATTTTAGTCTTATGTATTTTTAAGTTAATTAATAGTATTTTACCATAATCATATTTTCCTTTAGTTAGCGCTGGAAAAAGAAGCTCCTTACAACTATATTTTTTCATTATATAAAATTATATCTTTTCATGGGACAACACTGTAGATATGACATTTTGATATAATGTAGTCAGTGTACAGCTTGTATAGTACTGTAAATTTGGTGTGCCCTCAAAATAAGTAAAAAACAGCCATCAATGTCTAAACCGCTGGCAGCAAAAGTGAGTACACCCCTAGGTGAAAATGGACAAATTGTGCCCAAAGTGCAATATTTTGTGTGCCACCATTATTTTCCAGCACTCCCTGCACTCTCTTGGGCATGGAATTCACTAGAGCTACACAAGTTGCAGCCACTGGAATCCTATTCCACTCTTCTATGATGACATCATGGAGCTGGTGGATGTTATAGGCCTTGCACTCCTCTACCTTGCATTTGAAGATGCCCCACAGTTGCTCAGCAAGGTTTAGGTCTGGAAACATGCTTGCCCAGTCCAGCACCTTTTCCTTTATTTTCTTTAGCAAGACAGTGGTCATCTTGGACAGGCTCGGACTGGGCCTCCGGGGGATCCGTGAATCCCCCGGTGGGCCCCCCCGAGCCGCTGGGGGCCCTGGAGGCAGTGCCGCAGCTCCCCGGGGCCCGACCGCGCATCCGGTCCCTGAACGCCCAGGACCTGCGTCCCGAGCGCCCAGAGACCGGCCCGGGGGTCGGGGGCGAATGTCCCCGACTCCCGGGGCTGCGCGGTGTCAGCGGAGCACAGCGACACTAGCGCTGCTCTCCACTGATCTCCCTGGCAGGATGAAGGTGTTAGGCCTTCAGCCTGCCAGGCGCCGGCCTCTACTGCTGACGTAGGTGGCGCGGTGACGTCACATCACTGCGCGGCCTATGCAGGGCGGCAGTACGGAGCCGGTGGCAGCTTGGAGCGGGCGGGAGCCGGAGCCAGGTAAGTGGCTGTTTGTTGTTTTTTTTTAATCTACCTATAGGCTGGCCCCGGTAAAAAGGGGGGACCCTGACTAATAAAGGGGGCCCTGGTACAAGGGGGGCCCTGATAAAAAAGGGGGGCCCTGGTACTAGGGGTCCTGGCTAAAAGGGGGGCCTGGCTACTAGGGGACCCGGCTAAAAGGGGGGGGCCCCTGACTAAAAAAGGGGGCCGGCATAGGGGGCCCTGGAAAAGGGGGGGGGACCCTGACAAATTAAAGGGGGCCCCTGGTACTGGGGGGGCCCGGAAGGGGGGGCCCCGGGTTTAAAAGGGGGGGCCCCGGGCACAGGGGCCTGGCAAGGGGGGCCCTGACTATGGGGGGGGCCCTGATCTGGGGGGCCTGGCTACCTATAGGGGGGGGGGGCCCTGGCTACAAGGGGGCCCTGGCTAAAAAGAGGGGGCCCGAGTCCTAAAAGGGGGGCCCTGATACCTAAAAGGGGGGCCCCTGACTCCCTAAGGGGGGCCCTGACTACATGGGGGCCCCCTGGTAATGGGGGGCCCGGGCTAAAAAGGGGGCCCCTGGCTACAAGGGGGGCCCTGACTATATAAGGGGGGGCCCTGATACCTATGGGGGCCCGGCTACAAAGGGAGGCTCTGGCTACAAGGGGGGCCCTGACTCCCTATAAGGGGGCCCCCTGACTACCTAAAAGGGGGGCCCTGACACTATGGGGGGCCTGGTACTAGGGGGCCCCCGGGGCTATAGGGGGGGCCCTGGTAAAGGGGGGCCCGCTACGGGGGGGCCCTATAAGGGGGGGGCCCGGGTACGGGGGGGGCCCCTGACTAAAGGGGGGGCCCTGGCTACATGGGGGTGCCCTGGCTAAAAGGGGGGGCCCTGGCTCCCAAAGGGGGGCCCCCTGTCCCTAAAAGGGGGCCCGGGCTACCTATGGGGGCCCTGGTAACTAAAAGGGGGGCCCTGACTACCTACAGGGGGGCCCTGGTTTCCCTACGGGGGGGCCCTGGCTCCCCAAGTGGGGCCCCTCCTACAAAGGGGGGCCCCCCTAACCCCAAGGGGGGGGGGGGCTGGCTATGTACAGGGGGGCCCTGGCAATCTAAGGGGGCCCTGACTAGCTACAGGGGGCCCTGACAACAAGGGGGGGCCCTGGCTACCTACAGGGGGCCCACTCTACAAAGGGGGGCCCCGATTTCTCGGGTGGCCCTGGCTACCAAGGGGGCCCCTGGCTATCTAAAGGGGCCCCCTGACTACTAAAGGGGGCCCTGGCTACCTAAAAAATAAGGGGGGCTTGATACTACACAGTAGAAAAGGGGGGGGCCCTACTTCCTGCACACTCCCAAAGGAGGCCCTAACTCCCTTATACCCCCTAAGGGGGCCCCCTAATCCCTGTATACCCCCTAAAGGAACCCTAACTGTCTGTATTCCCAAAAGGAGCCCAAAATGCCGTAAGAAACCAAAAGGAGCCCCCAAACTGCCTGTTTTCTACCTAAAGGAGACCCAAAACTCCCTGTATACACCTAAGGAGGCCCTAGTCCCTTTATACTACCAAAAGGGGGGTCCCAAATGCCTGTATACTCCCTAAAGGAGCCCACAAACTGCCTGTATATACCTAAAGGAGACCCCTAACTGTTTTAATACTACCAAAGGGGGGTCCTAACTGCTTGCCCCTATATAAAGGGGACACAATCCCTAATTTTACCTAACGGGGGGGGAAACCACCTACTTACAGCCTAACTAATTGGGTCTCCCAACATTACCTAACCTACCAAAACGGGGCCCACCAAAACCAACTGTACCCTTTACTTTACAACTAGGGTGGTTATCTAACTGGGGGCGTTTCCCTACCCCCCTTGGATATCCCCAAAACCCAACCTCCTGGGGGGGGGCTTCCAACTTATCCAGGGGGGTCTACCTACCTAAATAGGGAACTATTACCTGGGGCCTCTCCCCACCCCCCCCCCAAAACCCCCTTAGGATATGGGCCCTTTAAGTTATGCTTTTTACCCCACTCTCCCACCCCTGGGTAGTTTGTACGAGGGGGGAAATGGGTAAGGATGCGGAAAATTTGAGGATTCTAAATTTTGTGTTAATTTCTGCAGGGATGATTGGGGCCCGGGAAAAGGGCGGTGGGGAAGGGAAAGCAGAAGAAAAGAGAATAAGAACGGTCAAAAGAGAAGAAAAAAAATCATCAGAGGGGTTTTGGGTGAGTCCTGTTTCGGGGGTTATTTTTTTTTTTGAAATGTTGGTGCCTGAGCGGTGTCTATCACATGTGGTCTTATAGGTGGTGTTGTGGGTTATACCTGACGGTGTCTGACCTCTATGTGGTCTCTTATGGCAGTGTTGTAGGTTTATTGGGGGGTATAGTGGCAGTGACTTGTGTCCTGATAATAAAATGGGGGAAACCCCTGCCCTGTGTGGGAGTTAACTTTTTTCTTGTGGTTTTATTTTAAAAGGTGGTGAGGGCGTGCCCAAGGGGGAACGTGGGGGGGGATATGTATGTGGTCTGGTGGTGGGGGGTATGGAGGGAGATTGCCCTGTGCCCTTTTGTAGCTAATGACAAATGTGTGAGATACGATATGTGACTTCTTGTATCTTTACTACACAATAAGTTCTGTTTTCACACTGTATTATGGGGAAAAAAAGGGGCATTTTGCCCGGGGCCGGTAATTTTTATGTCAGTAGGGGGGGCCCCCGAATAACCCCCCTGGGGGCCCCAAAACCCCCCAGTCGCACTGATTTAGAGGGGGTTTTGAATTGTTATCATGTTGGGGATATTGCCCTTTGGCCCATTTTCCCTGAAGGGGGGGATCAAGCATGCTTTGTTGACAGAAATTTTTGGCTTTTCAGGGTTCCCTAAATGAACTGTAGCCCCCCAAAGCGGGCAGCTTTAATACAACCAAAAACCCCAGACACCCCCCAACCATGCTTGATGTAGGCAAGGGACCTTGTCTTTCCCGTCCTCCCCTGGTTGCCCCCACAACGCTTGACACCATTAACCCAAATAAATTAATCTTGTTTTCATCAGACCATATGACATGATTCCAGTAATCCAAGTCCTTAGTCAATTTGTCTTCAGCAAACTGTTTCCTGGTTTACTTGTGCATCATGTTTAGAAGATGCTTCCTTCTGGGATAACAGTCACCCGCCCAATTTTGATGCATGTTGGGGTATGGTTGTGCCTGAAGGTAACCCCCGACCCTTTTATCCTCTGCAGCAAGCTGGCAGCCCCGTACGTTTTTTGGAAAAGAAAAATCTTGGAATGCATGAGCCTTGCACTTCTGTGGGTCGACTTGGGAGGTCTGTTTTTTAGTGGAATTGTCTGTCAAATGCTTTATGGTCTTGGCCACTGTCTGCAGCTCGTTTCAGGGTGTTGACAATTCTTATAGGCCCAGGCCCTTTTAGTAGAGCAACAAAATTTTTTTTCAGACCAAAGACAATTCTTTGCCATTAGGTGCCATGTTGAACTTCCAGTGTAAGAGCACCACATTTAACACACCTGCTCCCCATTCACACCTAAGACCTTGTAACAATAATGAGTCACATGACACTGCAGAGGGAAAATGGCAAAGTGGGCACAATTGTCCTTTTTTTCTTGGGTTTTACTCATTTTTTTGACAGCAGTTTAGTATTGATGTTGGTTTGATTATTTTTTGGGCATCCAAATGTACATGTTTTAAACCCCACCTGACTACATTGTATCAAAGTGTCATGTCTTCAGTGTTGTGCCATAAAAAGATAAAATACAATATTTACAAAAATGTAAGTGGTGTACTCACTTTTGTGAAATACTGTCTATCTAAATTTATTTCACTATTACTTAGTTTCGGGGTGTCCCATAGGGGGATCATATGGGGTTTTTTAAACCCCCCCATAGATCCCCTTATAGATACGCTATAATACCCCTATAAAAATATATTTTGATATATCTATACAAATATCTATGTTTCAAATATATGTCAGTACACTACTCACAAATGAAGGGAAATTTGGGTTTTAGTTACATTTCAGGATCAACAAAATTTTTTTGAAATTTTTTTTTTTTAAATAACAAATTAACCATCTCTTAACTTTAGAATGCACGTCTAATTGTTCAATGTTTTAATACTTTTTGCACAACAGGTATTTGATCCATGAATCACTCAATCAATTTAGGGGATCAATTTGAATTGGGATTTAAACAGTCCCTCCTCATCATGCTGTTCATATTTTGACTCATAACCATAAACCCAAACCTTACAATTGACAACAGGCTTCAGTAGGGGGCCTCAAGTAAGGGAACACTGAGTTTTTGAGTGTCACGAATGTACAGCAGGTTTCACCAGAGATACAGAAAGATTGGAAAGTCACGAAAGGAAAAAGGGATTTTGTGGATGTCCTTGGCTAATCTGGGTCAAACCGGGCCCCCCCCCCAAAGCAAACTTTTGGATGCCCCCCCCCCATCCCCTCGCTTCCCCCACCAAAACTTTACCGGGGGCCTCTTAAGTCATGCGTTACAGATAATACAAGGATGAACAAAAATCACCATAGATATCACCAATACTGTACCAAACAAATCCCACTTACCCGACCCCAAAATTACCAATAATACTATACATATGGACCGGGTAATACCCCCAGAAAAATGACCCCAAATTTCCCCCCCCCATATGGCTAATTAACCCCAAAACTATTAATAAATAAATCATTATTACTTCCATGTAGTGGTATATACATGACACGGTGCCCTAAAAAAACTTATGAATTATACGGACCATATGTGGGAAAAACACCATTTACACAGACTCGAGACAATAAGTGATACAGTGCATTAATCTTTGATCACAGTGCATTTTCTTACCGGTCTTGCTTTCCCCTTTTCTGTATCCCGCCCGACCACCATGATGACTTCTCCCCGGCCCCCCGCCCCGAGATTTGGACACAAATATTTAGAATCCTACTTTTTCAGACCTCACTCCCCGCCCCCACCTCTGTACAAACATCCCCGGTGTGGGAGAGTGGGAACAGGGGATAGCTTAGAGTCCCAGTTCTGAGGGGAGGGGGAAAAGAGGATTCACCCCCCTGGAGATTGTGTTTCAGCTATGGCTGTTCCCCACCAATCTATAAGAGGAGACCCTCTTTTGATAGGTTTGGTAGCCCTAGGTAGGTGGGGTTAGTAGACTTGAGAGTAGGGAGTACTAGGCCCCCGGTAGGAGATCCTAGGAAGGTAGGCGTATAAAGAGGTCTCAATTTGATAGGGGAGGTACAGGTTGGGAATTGGCACTGGTACAGTATTTAGGCCCCCGGAGGTGGTATCATAAAGGGGGGACCCCAGTTGGCTGTAGGGGGGATCCCGGTAGCTAGGCTATAGGGGGCGCCAAATAGGTAGAAGGGGGTAAATTGGCTTGTGGGGGGCCAAATAGGCAGGCACTTTGGGTTTGGTTTGGGGCCATTAGTTAGGGATGTAAGTGTAGGTAGCATAGGGGGCAAAAAAGGTGAAAGGAGGGTTTAGGGAGCTATAGGGGCCTACAGGTAACGGGTTTTGGGGGGCTATAGGGCCCTATGGTAGACAGGGTTTGGTAGCTAAAGGGGCCCCCTATAACAGACAGGCGGTTTCAGGGGGGTATTTGGTAGGGGAATTTTTTGGGGCTATAGGGCTTAAAAAAAGGCTTTGGGGGGGTACATAGGCAGGCGGGTGGGCTTTTTATATTTATATATTTAAATTTTAAAAAATTATATATAAAAATAAATATATATAAAATTTTTATATATATAGGCGGCCCGGCAGGGAGGGTATTAGGCAGGAAGTGGGCTTTTTATATAGGGAACAGGGGGTTTTAAAAAGGCTTGGGGTGCATACAGGTAGGCAGGGGAGGTAAAAAAGAAATCACTTATTTACCCCCGTCCCGCTCCCTTTATGCGTCGCTCCGGCAGCTGTGCTCAGCGGGGGGCGGCGGATTATGTGCTTAATCGCGCCCCCCAGTGGACATTGGAGCTGGCAGGGGAAGTAGCAGGTGGAGGTCGCTCCATTTGCTACTACCCCGGGGAGTGCTGCCCTTTGAAAAATTGGGCCTTTTAAAATTTTTGGGGAAATTTTTTAAAAAAACCCTTTCCTGCCATGAATGGTTTAACAGGGGTTTGGCCAAAAAATGTACCCAAAATAGGGCACCAAGTCAAAGGGTTTTTGTGATTACAAATAACCGATCGGTGGTGTAAAAAATCCAAAAAGCCAATGACAAGGGGTTTTTTGTTAACAAAACAAGTTGCTTAATAGAGGCAATGCATTATTTCTCAAAGTGGTGAACGGCCAAAATAAACAAAAAAATCAGTTTAGTATCTCCAGTGTGTCAGTGTAGTTTTTAATTCACTTCTTTTTGTAATTTTAAATTGGTACCGTATTCTCAGTATAAAACCGACCGAGTTAAGCGAGGACCTACTTTTGCCCCAAAAAAAGGGGAAAAATTATTGATGAGTATAAGCCTAGGGTAGAAAAGCAGCGGCTACTGGGAAATATCAAAAAAAGAATGGATACCAAAAAAAAACTTGGGAGTTTAATTCCCAAGGCAAATTTTTAGGGGATTTAAAGGCCTATATGCGGTATAGGCAGGTATATGTCCCAAATGGCAGTATAGGCCCCCCTAGGGAAAGTAAAGGATTTATATGTCCCCCCTAAGCAGATTATGGCGGATT